>MDKI01224968.1:0-24912 GCA_005239505.1 Nicotiana paniculata | reverse complement strand
CCCAGGATTATATTTGCAACGCCCGCTTATTCTTCTACAAGACATAGTTGAGCGTGATCAGTACTCATGGGTCTCCGAGGATCCGTATCGTATGTCTTCCACAGCCATATCGGCAGAGAGATTATTTTCAGTGTGGAGATGTTAGCCACATGGTGAGAGATTGTTTCAAGATTCAGGTGGTAGAGTTATGGCAGGGTGTTCAGGTGGATAGAAGGCGACTAAGAGGGGGATGACCGACCCATTGATGTGTTGCATATACTAGGCTAGAGGCTGTTGTGCACAATATTATCACCCAGGTATGGCTTGATGTGCTAAAGAGGGGTACCATTGTATTTCACTATAGTCCTATGGATCATGACAAGTTCCCATTATTTGTTCTCTCATTTATGAGTGAGTTTCATGTGTTGCACTCTATTTTTGTGCTTGCTCATGTTGGGAGATTCTATGAGTAGTAGCTGTGTCTATCACTGCTTTATTCATCCTTGCTAGTGGTGAAACTGGAAGTGAGTCCATGTCTTCCTCCGTGGAGAGCTTTATGTGATTCTCCTGAATATTTTGTTTTTGAGCTGTGATTTGATACTCTATTGAGATGTGAGTAAGTGAGCACTGTGATTTTGTTAGCCGAGATGAATTAGCGGGAGATCTCTATTGGTATGATATATATTCGACATGTGTCGTAGAGTTGAGGGCGAGACCCTCTTGATTCTTTGTGATTTGATATGTTTTGACCGGGCTGAGTACCGCGGTGGAAATTTTATCAGGATGGAATCCTTGTGATTTGTTCATATGCTTTGCTTCTCTCTTGTTATATTGCTTTTGGTAAATCAGTATCGATAGAGAGTTCTGCCTATGGGCTTGTTTGATAGTACCTTTATATATGCTTCTGTCTGTTCTACTCAGCCATTTCGTTATGTGCTTCTTTAGTTCAGTTTGCGGGATGTGTGCCCGGTAGTGTTAGCTGTGAATCGGTGATTCGGGTGTCTACTAATGAGGTCTTCATGTTTATTGCATCATTATCGGTATTGTGGGATTTGGAAACAGAGAGTTCTTCCATATGTGGGACTAATTGCCAATGTCGAGTTGATTTCAGGCAGTTATGGTGATCAAAAGTGCTATTGAGCCTATGTGTGATGTGCTATGCTGTGTGGCCGTGCCTTATGGGTGTAGACCTGGGTTGATGCAGCTGGTTGAGGCTAATGCCGGATATGAATTTAGAATCGGGTCTTCTGAGGAATGGGTAGAAGGTGAGAAATTAAGGTATGAGGCTGATCGGTGGTGATGTGAGGGATATATTGCAGTTGCGATTGTTTCGTCAGGCTTATGTGGGTTTGGGTGACGTGGGATCACCCACGGGTATATGTTACAAGTGTACAAATAGTGAGTGGATGAGTTCAAGGTGAAACTTAGCACGACGAGGACGAACATTTGTTTAAGTGGGGAGAATGTGACGACCTGACCAGTCGTTTTGGGAATTTAATCTCCGGTAAGTGGTATAAAGTCATAAACAGCTTCACGTTGTGTATATCGACATGTGTGCATGGTTAGATTCAGTTACCGGGTAATTCGGAGTCGAATTGGGAGAAACATTTTAGTTTTGGAAGCTTAAGTGATGAAAGTTGACCGGAGGTTTGACTTTTCTGTAAACGACCTCGGAATGAGTTTTGGTTAATGTCAACAGCTTCGTATGATGATTTTGGACTTAGGCGCGTGTCCGGAATTGGTTTTGGAAGTCCGTAGAGTGATTTGAGGTAATTTGGCGAAAGTTAGAATTTCGGCGATTTCGGCAGATAGGTGAAATTTTGATATCGGGCTCGGAATGGAATCCAAGAGTAGATGTAGATCCGTTATGTCATTTGGGTCTTGTCTGCAAAATTTCATGTCGTTCCGGGTTGATTTGATAGGTTTCGGCGCGAGTCTTGATATTTGAAGTTGTGAAAATTCCGAAGTTTGATTTTTGGTTTGATTCGTCGTTTTAGTGTTTATTATATATGTTTTGAAACCTCGAGCGAGTCCTTGTTAGGTTATATGACTTGTGTGTGTGTTTGGATGGACTCCCAGGGGCCCCGGGTGTGTTCCGGATAGGCTTCAGGTCATTTTTCTCCTTTTTGGCACTGTTGTTCTGTCTATTGTCCTTCCTTCTATGCGATCGTGAAGGCTGAGCCGCGATCGCATTGTATCAATTTGGACCGCCCAGTTTTTCTTAATCGCGATCGCATAGATCCATTTGAAATCGCGGAAGTCCATCCTTTTCTCCTTCGCGTTCGCTTCCACTTGCAAGCGACCGCATAGTGAATCCACCTATGGGCATCAGGTCATTCTTCTACGCGATCGCATTCCGTGCTTCGTGATCGCGTAGTGTTGCATTGAGGAAGCATATATTTCCTTATATGAGATCACATATGTTCCTTCGCACTCGCATAGAATCATTTCTGGCCAATAATATTTTCCTCTACGCGATCGCACACGTAGTCTCGCGATCGCGATGCTTTAAATACCTGGGCAGAATATAAGTTTCCCAAAATCGGGGGTTTCACCATTTTAAACATATTTTGACTTCTAGAACTCGGTTTTTGGTGATTCCTTGAGATATTTTCATACAAATCGAATGGGTAAGTGTTCTTCCACTAGAATTAAATATATTCAATGAATTAGTTCTTGTTTTTATCATTTAAATTGTGTTTTGGGTTGAGGGGATTGTGGGTTTTGAAAGAAAACTTCAAAAATGAAAATTCATGATTTGAATGACCAAATGTTATCGGAATTGGATAAATTTAGTATGGGTGAACTCATATCGGAATGGGTAATCGGAATTTGTAAAATTTGTCGGGTTCGGAGGTGCGGGTCCAGGGGTCGACTTTTGGGTCGATTTTTATAAATTTGCAAAGATTGAAACTTTATTATTCGGAATCGTTCCTTATACATTTTATATATACTTTGAAGTTTTTTTAGTTGATTTTGAGCCGTCCGGAGGCCTTCCCGCCCGAGAAGTCTATTTTTGAGTACCGGGTTGTCGTCTTTGAGGTGAGTATCTTTCCTAACCTTGTGGGGGGAACTACCCCTTAGGATTGAGTCTTCTATGTTGATTGTAGTCCGTGTACGCGAGGTGACGAGTGTGTACTCAAACTTATTTGCAAATAGATTGTCCATTAGGGAGTTTTGGGTCTTATGTTCTCCGTATATGAATTGAACTTGTTATATCTAAATTCCTGATTCCTAATATCATCTCCTCCTGTTCAAGTTAGAAGTACTTTAGCATTCCTTGTTTCTTATATGATCTTAATTGAATTAAATGAAGACTTTATCTTTTCCTACCATTATGCTATGTCTTCCTTCATATGCTGCCTAGTTACTGAGCATTGTTCAAACTGAGTTTATTCGGTGAAGCCAATTGTCTAAGTGAGATTGGTTATAGCTGATTTCCCTTGCTGGGATGTTTTGGTTTCTTGGTCGCAAACTCGAATGTATAGGATCGTTGTTATATTTGTCTTGTTTTTCCCCTCGTTATGATGTTCTCTCTCTGTAATTGGCATTCCTCTCAGTGGCTACTTCTTATGAGCGAGTTGTTACCATTTTTGTGACTTAAGACTTTGTATTGATTTACTCATCGCACTTTGTATTCGATCTTGTTTGCTTTCGCGCCGGTTGTGGCAATATATATTGTTTCTGTCGTATTCTGGTTGTTTTCCTCAATGGCTACATTGCATATTTAAATTGGGACTACAGACAAAGATCTGAGAGCTTTCCCCCAGTATTACATCGCATATTTAAATTTGGACTACGGACAGAGATCCGGGAGCTCTCCCCCTGTACTGCATCGTATATTTAAATTAGGACTACGGACAGAGATCCAGGAGCTTTCTCCCTGTACTGCATTGCATGAACAAATTCTGAGTGGCGTACTGAGTTCCGGTAGTTTTATGATTGAGGAGATTTGAATCGAAAGATATAAATGTATATATTTAAAAGTATAGCTGAAAAACAATTATCTTCAGGAAAAGCTATGTATAAAGGACTTCTTTCCGAATGTACATTTGAAAAACATTTGTCTTGCAGAATGATGATATTTGAAAGAGCAGTACTTGGGAAAATATATACGTATTTTGATGATATTTGAAATAGCAGTACTTGAGAAAATATATTTTGAACATCACGTGTTTTGATGATATTTGAAAGAGCAGTACTTGGGAAAATATATACGTATTTTGATGATATTTGAAATAGCAGTACTTGAGAAAATATATTTTGAACATCACGTGTTTTGATGATATTTGAAAGAGCAGTACTTGGCAAAATATATTTTGAACATCACATGTTTTGATGATATTTGAAAGTGCAGTACTTGGGAAAAAAATATATTTTGAACATCACGTATTTTGATAATATTTGAAAGAGCAGTACTTGGGAAAATATATTTTGAACATCACGTATTTTGAAGATACTTGAAAAAATAGTATTTGGGAAAATGTATTTGAACACCCCGTATTTTAAGAGACTATGTTATAAAGATTTCTCTTTATAAAAATATATAAATATACATTCAGAGAAAGTATGGTTAAAAGAAGAAATTTCTCTATTCCGAAATGATTATATCTTTAAAGTTTTCAAAATGAACTCACGATTTAAAGGCTTTCACTCGATAGTTTGACATGTTTTATTGAGTCATTGGCTAAGGCCTGACGTGAATAAATTGATGTAGTGTTGAGTTTCTTGTATTTTTGTTGGGTTGTAGTTCTCGCCATTTAGATTGCATCCTTCCCATTCTCTTTGAATATTCCTATTATGTTGTCCGTTGATCGTGATTATTGAATTTTCTTCCGTGTTATTCGATCGTATCGTTAAATACATTGAGAAATCTTTAGATAGATATGTTGGTTCGGTCATTTATAAATCTTGCCTTTTTACTTATTAGACCGGTGGTGTCTTGACTAGTCCTCATCACTACTTCACCGAGGTTGGTCTTGATACTTACTTGGCACCACTGTGGTGTGCTCATACTACACTTCTGCACATTTTGTGTGCAACTTCAGGTTATGGTTGTTGTAGCTGCACAGATCCTTGCTGAGGAGACTCAAGGTAACCTGTTGTTGCGTTCGCAGGCTTCGGAGTCACCTTCATGTTTTATTTTATTCAACTGTACTTACTTATTCCTAGACAGTTGTATGTAGATTTGATAGAAGGATTTCGTAGAGCTTATGACTTATATTTTTCGGGTTTTGGGAAATTGTAAACTCTGTCAAGATGTCTATATCGAGACTGTTATAATTCCTTTATTATTTTTGTTGTTCAGTGGAAATGTTAGGCTTACCTAGTCCCTAAGACTAGGTGCCATCATGATACCCAACGGAGGGAAATTTGGGTCGTGACATCGGCATTGCTTTCGCATGATATTTACTGCGTATTTGCTGTGATTTTTACCTGATTACTGGTCTGGAAATTTTATATTATCAACTGAAATTATGAGAATTTTAAGAATATTAAATGTGAAAGAAGTTGATATTTCTTGTCGCTACTTGTTAACTTGCTAATGATATCCATGCTTAGTGTCACCCTTGATTTCATTAAATTGACCTCTAGCAAGTGTCAAATTCGACCTCTCCTCACTACCTCTTCGAGGTTAGGCGGGATACTTACTGACTACACGTTGTTTCCGTACTCATGCTACACTTGTTGTGCATTTTTATTGCACATGTACATTCATCGCTAGTGGCCCTGTTTGACGCAGTGATGTGTCTGACTTGGAGACTTAGATGAGCTGCACCATCTGGAGGCGACCCCCAGCCGACAGAGTCTCCCTCATATTGTATTTATTTTCATTTTAAATTCCTTGTCCAATTCCTATTTCGAACAAGCATTGTAGTATTTGTGAAATTCTTAGATTTTTCTCACGCACTTGTGACACCGGGTTCTGAATGTGTTTGGGATGTATTTTATAAAAATGGAATATTAAACTATTGTATTTACTTAGCGAATTTTATTCAGTTATTATGTAATAAAGTGAAAGTTAATGATTTCAAAAATGCTAAAACAGGAAATTTAACTTAACCATTTAATGATTGGCTTGCCTGACAGTGGTGTCCGGCGCCATCACGACCTTATGGATTTTGGGTCGTGACATCAAACTCTTAAGTGCGTCCATAACGTAACTAACTCTGGATTATTGATCGAATAATTCCTTTTGTTCCTTCTCAGCTTTCTTTAAACGTAAGCTTTTACTTTTCCTGGTCTTTCCCCCCTTTCGTGTGCATACTTAGCTTATCTTAGTGCCCAGGCATATTGGAATTCCATAAAACTCATATGATCTTGGATATCACTTCTAATTTTACTTTCCATTTATTAGCCACATAAAGTGCCGCTTTCTTTTGGAGTGCATACAATTTTGTAGTGAGATTGTTGTTACAAGACCATTTCCTCTTTAGGTTATTTGTGCTTAGGTTGAAGCCTTCTTTCTTATTTCCTCAACTAGTCTTTTGTTGTAGTACTTAGGGAAGACCCTACGACTCTGTAAAGATGCGAGCTTATTACATCGTATACCCGATAGAATATTTTATGTTCGTACTCACATATAATTATCCTTAGTTAATTACCTCCATACTCATGTGCTCGTACGGTTGCTTCTAAACTGATATTTTGACTGTCTTCCCACTGCCACTCTCTTTTATTCCCGTAACATTCATACGATACCTGTATATACCCCAACTACTATTTGAATATATCTCAAGTATTATAATGACATTACTCCAAGGCCGAATTATCCATGTTGGGGTTTACTACATTTATCTTGCATGATCTGCTGATTTGTCTATAACCTCTTGTCTAGTCATGTCTAGGCTCTTACTAAATAAACTACTAACTACTCGTCGGCACATTCTCATATCCATATCCCACATAATCTTTCTTGGGTTATTTCTTCGTCTTAACTTACCTCACGTACTGGCTCCTTATCCATCAATAACATTCCGGGCACGAACCTTTACTTCCTTTTCCTGACATCGTGCTTACATAATGTTCTAGAATCATAGCATATATGTATCATTTGGATAAGTGCAATCTCATCCCTTTCTCATTTTTATCGCATCCTTCCTTTATCATTCCATATTCCCCCTTTTAGGGGAGTACTAGGACTTGGAGCTACGATGACTTGCCTATAGATGTTTTAACTTTTCATCGTTGGCGTCTTTTCACATCATCGATGACCCTTACTCGCCCTATGGTATTCCTTCTGTACCAAGGATAACAAAATTCCTTACTCACGAGGAAGGCACCTAGTATAACTGGCACATACAGTCACTTAACCTTAACTTTGCTCACATTGCTTGCTTTAGGGAAGCGTCTTCCTGAATGACCATTCTCTGAATTTCTCATGAATCTTCTTCTGTTTTCCATTCTATTATCGCTGAAATGAAATCTGAAACTCTCATGATGCCGACTATTATCCAATCACTCAGTCCCTAATTCATGTTTAGTTATCTTGTTCACCAACCCATACTGATTCCTATTATTCTGGGGTCTAACTTTCCTTCTAGTAGTTGTGTTGGAGTCACAAACTTATATCTCAAAGTGAGGATATGACTTTATGGCCTATACTCTTTTGTTGTCTTAAGTCCTGTCACCTCTCGTCTCTTCCCTCACTTGACTATAGATTCTGTAATACTATCATCTTTTGATCTACCGTTGTCATCCATGAACCATATCTTACTCTTAATGCTTCATTAGCTCTCTTCTTATTTCCTGCTAACATTTCTGTCTATCACTTTATTCTAAAAAATTCAACAAAATATTCTTTTGCTTTTAGCTTCCCTTTACTCCATCCACTGGCTCTTTGGGTTGCTTAACGTTCTCGCTCTACTAGGAACGCAAGCCACACTAAGGTAATATTTATTCCTTCAAGGCTTCTAGTGACTATCTGTACAGTACTCATATCTAAGTGTACTATTTTAGAGTGCACCATCTGGGTGTCTCACAAGGAGATCTATTAGTACATTTGCAATATCCTTCGAAAATGTCAACTAAAGTAAGCAATCAATCCATCATTTTGGGTTACTCTAACCCCATCTGTATTCTGATATCCCGTCCTTTTCTTAATCTACACATATTAGCCCCCAATAGGGTATACCTCATATGGGTGTGGCCAATTATACATACCTTTGTTACTGTTGAGGGTAACTCACAATGCTTATATTTTTCTGCCGGAACTGTAATATTGATGATCTTCATTAATTGGGTTCCTTGTACCCTTCTTCACCTTGCTTCTTTTATTTATTAAAACTTGTATCTCCTTCCTAATTCCTTTTTACCGTAAGAGTGGATAGGCATTCTTACATTAGGGATCCTTATCAAGAAGCTTACACCTCTTAGTATACACATGATTTGTTGAATACCTCATCTTTATCCATCATAAGCATGATGCAAAAATTGAGTTCCTCTTACTCAACTCTTCCACAACTATATTTCTTACCAACCGTCTTTCTAGATGTAGGTATCGTCGTACTATAAGTAAGATAGAGTTTAGAAAATTGAGTTCTTACAACTGAGCTCTATCACACGATCTAGAGTAGGAAGAAAGAGTGACAATCCTAAATGCCCTGTAGCCTCCTGCTTATAAGTTTGGTGCACGACACACCTATAAACAAGACTCTACTAGACACGGCTTGTAGACTCCCTAGGACGGAACTTCTCTTATACCACTTTTCTCACTACCCAAACCGATGGGCCGCGACGGGAACCCGGTACCTTACTCTACCGAGTACCAGCATAATGTATCTTTTCATGTCATACTATCTTAGATAACTGAGCCGGAAGGCTGCCGTAAGATAAGTAGAATACACCATGTGATACCCACTTATACATAAGACATACAAGCCTATAAGACCAAAATAACCACTCGTATATTGAACATAGGCCGACAAGGCCATACAATATTTTACGTACATGACATCTGTCTACAAGCCTCTAAGAATACATAATTTTCATAAAGGTTGGGACAGAGTCCCGCCATACCAAACAATACACGTCTAAATCATACTAACCAAACAAGCAACTCCGAAGCAAATGGAGCGCACCAATATCTTCCGCTGAACTGATAGCCTACTTGGAGGGCTCTCGACCTGTCTATCGGGACCTGCGGGCATGAAATGCAGCGTCCTTAGGAAAAAGGGACGTCAATACAAATAATGTACCGAGTATGTAAGGAATGAAAATCAGTAACTAATAGGCATGAGAGAAACAAGGAGTAAAAGACTCGACATGTAAGTCTGAATAACTCTGTAAATCATGAAGTACTCATAGTGTCATGCATATGCATATGAATTTCATGTCGTGCGTAGGTACATGTGTTCATAACATCATCAAGCCTCTGAGAGCATTCCATTACATCATCTCGGCCACTGTGGGCATAATCATCAACATATACTAGCTGATCAGGTGGTGGTGCGTATAACGACGTAACATTTTCCCATATCCCATATACATATAATATACATATATACGTGTATATAACGCCATATGGTCATGGGTCAATGTACATAAATGCAATGCATGAGAAGTAAGTCAAAAAAATCTTTCAAAGTGCCATAATACCATTATGCATTTGATTAATATCATGAAATAAACTTTATCAACTTATGTATTTTATGAGACCCATGAACAGATGATAGAACAATATGACGCATAGAGAATCAATAACATAAGCATCTCTAATATTTCTATGAATAGAGTCATGTACGGAAATTATGCATTTGCTCGTTTCGTTCGTGTCAAATGGCTCATGCCAAAATAAAGAAGGGATAGCCTTAACATACCTGGAGTACGGAAAATCCGTATGATATTCTTGGAAAATATTGCACCGTACTCCCTAAGAATCACAAAATCTCATGTCGACTTAAGATGCTATGAAATTAAATGCTCCATCATGTGTTATTTTAATCCATGAAAGAGATATCTAATCCTTCTAACCGTTTCCATGTTCTTGTATTGACATGCTAAAGAGCTAGGTGCATTAAAACATAACAACTAGGAATGGAGTATCATCAATGGTAAACATGTACTAAACAAGAGTTTCTGAATTTCAAAATTGATTCCCACTTTACCTATCACAAAGTCACTAATAAAATTAGTGGCCAACCAAGAATTTATGAATTCTAATCTTTCGGTGCATGCAAACATGTGTACAGATTTGTTGCCACCTTTCAATTTGGATTATGAGTCACTTTGTTTGAAGGGTGGGCTGCCACATGAGGCTCTTAATTTATCCAAGGATTTTAACTATTCTCCCACTAAAAATTAATAATTATTCATTTATTCACATAATTAAGAATTATTTCCACTTACTTAAGATACTACTCACTTTTCACATACCTCGTACACATTACTATCATGGCCATGTGGTACCTTGTATGGTACTAGTCCATAAATACCGGGTATTTTGGCTCGGGCCGTAATTTATCCCAAAATGTCAAATTTCAACTAAATTCATTTTCTTCGATTTGCTTACCCTCTCACATTTGCGAATTTACTCATCACTTGTTTGAAATATCATAATACTTATAATCACACAATAATCCCATTCCCGAACTTACGTCGATTACCTTACGACGAAACTTTAACATACGAAAATACGGAATGTAACATCTTATTTCTGAGCTTATCTCAATTTACTTATGTCATATTTCCATGTACGAAAACATGGGGTGTAACAGTTAGGCACCCCTCGAGGTCCACAACATTGGGTCCCGGCCGAACTTAATTAAGCGAATTAGTCTTAAAGTCAAACAAAGCAATTTAGACAAAGATACATTACTTTAAAATAGGATTTAAAGGGGTCCTAGGTTTTTTATCCTATAGGATCATTTCCATGCAATACTTGGTAACTTTACCCAAGTTGGGGTGCTACTCATAGTATTAGCGCACGGGTCATCATCTCTTTTACTACCCAATTACTATCTTTCGGTTATTACCTAAGGGTTCTAGTAGCTTCTAACTCGTTCCTTATGCGTGCACTACCCGTCCCTTACGTATGGTCCTGGAGGTATTTAAGACCTCTATTTAGGGTGGTTCTAGACTGACCTATGTTGTTTAAAATGAGGAAAATCTAGGCGACAAAAAAAATTCAGATAGACTATCATATAAGGGGCAAATAAGGGCTCATATTAACCTCCACAAGTAGACAACAAATGCACGCAATTAAATCAGACAACTTTATTGATTTAGGATCCTATAGGAAGGTTATCTAGATGAGCATAAATAGAATGTAAGAAGGCAGTTTATTAAAACGAGCATTGGGACCTACTAGCTCGCCTACTGATTTGAGTAAGTTCTTAATCTGGGCACATTTCAGGCAGCAAGATGTCACAATTGTTAGGCCCGGAATTCTAAATAGCCCTACAGATTTGCCTACGTGGTAACCAGAACTGATTAGCAGAATCCTATAGGCATGGAATCTACAACTGTTAATTATAGACCTATAACATGGTTTTATCTTTTTTAGACCCTATTGACATGCTTTCTCATTTTGCGGAATTAATTAGCTCCTATAAACATGATTTATAAGTGTTGAAACTGATATACCCTATAGGCATGATATCTATTAGTTTAAATCCTATAGACATGATTTCTAGGTTTTGAAACTGATTCCTTTTATTCCTATAGACATGGTATCTAAATTGGAGAAAACTGGTTTTTAGATCTCCTATAGGCATGCTATATATTAATCACATGTGGGAAGAATTTTAAACAAGTTTCCAGGAACGTTTATTAATTTACAAAAATAAGATTCTATACGCATGATCACTAATGCACGTTGAGATTGAAAATATGCGTAGATTCTATGAACATGGATTTCTAATGCAGAATTAATACAAGACCTATAGGCAGGGTCTCTAGTATGCCAAAAAAGGGAAAATGCAGAGTCACACATAGTCAGAAAAACCCTATAGGCAGGATCTCTAAACAAGTAGTAACATTCACATAACCAATACAATAGACCTATAGGCAGGATTTCTACCCGAGTTTTTAAACAAAGATATAGAACCCCACCCCCCAAGCTTTTACTAATAAACCCCAGATCTGTTTATCATATAGATTATGACATCATTACATCCCATACTGAATAAACTACATAGCAACATTCATTACACTATAGGGATCATTGAAAGGCCTAATATAAACCTGGGAACCAGGGCTTCAAGCAAAGCAGATCTGAAGCATAATGGTGGTCCATCCATGATACACAAAATTGGGCTTCTGGTGTGTCAAATTCCCCAAGGGCCTTAGGGACCCCGGGCAATGCTCACACCAGAACCTTACTCAGAAAAATAGTTTGTAAAAGATTGGAAGACCAGCCCCAATGTGTCAGAGTTCGTAGGAGTCTCAAGGACCCTAGGCAGTGCTCACACTAGGGTTTGTAGGAACCTAGATAAATAAGTGTAGAAGTTTGAAAATAGTACATAAAGGGTAAGGGGACAGTTTTGGAATTTAATTTCAGGAGTAAATAGATTCAAACTACAAGACTGCAAACAGAACTCCACCTAGAACAAACAGATGCCATATTCAGCACATGGCTCAAGCAGGTAAGTATTTGTTCAGACTAAATAATCATACCAGTATTTAATGTAATCACAAAAGAGCAGGGACACTTGAATTATAGACAGAATTGGCCATACATCAACTACATGCTCGCAATATTTAGTCATGCTCAGAACATGGAACATACAACTGAACCAAACAAGGTCTCACATTATTGTGAATAACTCAATTTAGAAATTATCACTAATTAGAATCATATAAGCATATATCAAACATGCTGAGATTTGAAATGACTATCCAAATAAGCACATAGAATATAGTAGGTTAATAGGAATTAAAGCATGTCGGTTAAATAAATAAAAACCATATGGAAAGCAGAAGCATATCGAGGTTTGAAATAAACTAATCACATAAGCACATGGAACAGAACAAGATAACAAGAACTAAAGTATAGCGATTGAGAAATAAATAGACAGGAATCATATATCAAACAGAAGCATGTTGAGGTTTGAAATAAGCTAACCACATAAACATATAGAACATGACAAGATAACAGGAGTTAAGGCATACCAGTTAGGAAGAAAGTAAACAGGAATGTGATGGCAATTGGAATCCAAAGAGTCTAGCCTTGGATTTTAGCTGGCTAAACAGTGCAGCAAATCAGAGTGATAGAAAGAACTCAAGTTTATGAGAGAACAGACAGGTTCGAGAGATTTTTTTGAATTGTAAAAGTTTCTCAATAAAGAAGTTGTAAAGCGTGTGTGTGTGAGTGTAAGAGTCTCAGTGTAAGTCTCTTAGTCAGTAGGTAGGTCTTTTTGAAATCAGAACAATGAAAGGCTTTTATAGCATACAACAGGGTAAAACCAAATAAGGCATGAAATTAATTACACACAAATAAGGTATGAACAATTAATTAATCAATCAATTAGGGATAACACAAATCAATTAATAAGACAGAATCACGTAAGTATCACTTAAATCTAGGAAACCCCCCGCCCCCCACGGAATCAACCAACAGACAAGTTTAAGGTTAAATAAGGTAAGAAGTTAGTCCAAAGATCAATTATAAGTCGGCAAAGCACAGAAATCAGGCCAGTAAAGGAAATAAGGAATGTATCACCAATTATTAATCACACATAAGGAAAGAACAGGTAAAAATCCAACAAGGAAATATCGGTATTAAAGGAAAGCACAATTTCGAACCCTAATTTAGGCGAATAAATCAATTAACACGTTAATTGACAGAGCTAAAGCAAGGGGTAAGAATAGTAAGACAAGTAGCCAGATAATCGAAACACTAGGAACTACAAAGGCGGACTTATAGGGCTTAAGTAAAAAAATCAGTTGAAAAGGCAAATAAAATTAAAGGTGAAAATATTTGAATGCTTAAAACATTTTTGCAGAAATCTCTTTAGAACCAAAAACCTAGCTTTAGGGAAAAATAAAATCGGTTAACAATAAATAGCCAAAAAATAGAAAACTTCAAGGAAAAGATTTAAAAAAATTCAAAATCTCTTTAGATCTAAAGAGATCTAACGAATTCAACAAAAAATAACTAAGTTCATGAAAATAAACAGAGGTGAATCAAAATTTGGTTCGGACCAGAGATTTGAAGACATAAAACGCGAAGATATTAGTACTAACATACATCGGAGTGAACATAGATGGATTAGCCGAGAAAATTAGAGACTTTGAACCAATTTTGTGTTTGAGTCTCTTGAGATTCCTCATGTAACATGAAAATCATAATACCAGTAGAGAGATGAGGCCGGGTAAGGCCTGAAATCGAAGAAGAACCCCATGAATCAAGGGAATATCAGTGACGATGGGTTAGGGTTAGAAGGGGGATGAGAGAGAAGAGAGGGAAGAAAGGGATCGAAGGGCGGCAGGTTTTGGAAAATGGGGGGTAGGGTTAGGAGGTTTGTTTAATTAAAAAAGGAAGGTGAATCCTGGACCATTGATCAATGAGGATTAAATCTGGCTTGGGGCGGGTTATTGGATCAGGGTTATTGGGTTATGGGTTGGTTTAATTGGGCTGATAGTTGTTGGGTTGGGGTCCAAAATAACTTAAAGAGGCTATATTTTAAATACTCACTTAGTTTAATAAAATAATTTATCAAAATAGTTAATAAATGATGAATAAAGCTATTTGTGTATTAAAATTATTTAATATTATAAAAATATAAAAAGGTATTTTCGTGTAAAATAAAGTAATTATGCATACATGGTTTATTATTGCAAAGGTATTGCAATTATAACCTAAAGATGTAAATATCATTATGTATAAAGTAATTAAGGATAAATATAAACATAAATGATAAACATTAAGCAATAAAATTATTATAAAATCATTTGTGATGCAATTAGTAATTATTAGATAATAAAAGTGATGGAATAAATTAATTAAAAATGTTTTAAGATTACAGAAAATTATGGAAAAATACTAATTGATGCTCATGCATTATTTTGAAAATAATATAGGAAAAATTGGGTATCAACAGCTGCCCCTCCTTACCCGGGAAGGATGAAAGAGTTGTCGGGTAAAGATATGATGGAAAATTTTGACTGAACGGAGTGATCTGAGAGATATAGGTGGCACTATGGTTTCCGAGCTGCCTACATATTCCTGGTTTTATAAGAATCAGGCCATGTGTAGTTTTGGATCCATCGATGAAATAAAATGATGAAGTTATCACAAGGACGGATACAAGGTTTCGAATAGGTGAAACGGTTATGAGCGGTCAGGTTTGAAATAGTCTGAGGGAATTGGAGCGCGGATTGCTCCTGTTGGGATAACAATTACTCACTGGGTCACCTGCAAGTCAAAATATGTATGGCAAGCATATGTGCATAAATTTTTGTAAATTTATACATGATGCAAATTCCCTTCAGACCATGATAATTGTCTTTGGACGATTGAGGATGACGTCCTTTGACCATGATGTCCCAGGCCATGAACTGTGCATTTAGGAATTCGCAGGCCATGAAATGATGTTCTCGAGCCATGAAAATGGTGTCTCCGAACCATGACGCCTTTGAATAATAATGTGCAGTTTGAGAGATCCTCAGGCCATGGCATGATGTCTTTCGTCTATGAGGATGGTGCCTTCAGACTATGACGCCTTCAAAAACGTTGGCTATATTTCAGCCTATGGGGTGAAAAGACATGATCCTAGAAGCAACAAGACATGTCTTAGTCTTGTGTAAAATTGAGGGTAGAGCTTAGCCCAAGAGAAGAGAACGATGCAAGAGCGAGACAGTGCTTAGTCTCGTGCAAGATTCGGGACATTGCTTAGTCCCATGCAAAGAGAATGCAGTGCTTAGCCTTATGCAAAGAGGAGGTAGGGCTAAGCCTCATGAAATATTGAGACAGAGCTTAGTCTCATGCAAAGTTCGGGACAGTGCTTAGTCCCATGCAAACAGAAGGCAATGCTTATCCATATGCAAAGATCGGGACAATGCTTAGTCCCATGCAAAGAGAAGGCAATGCTTAGCCTTATGCAAATAGGGAAGCAGTTCTTATCCTCATGCAAGATTGAGACAGAGCTTAGTCTCATGAAAAATTCGGGACAGTGCTTAGTCCCATGCAAAGATAAGGAAATGATTAGCCTTATGCAAATATCAGGACAGTGCTTAGTCCCATGCAAAGAAAAAAGTAAGAGTGAAGTGTTCTTAGCTGACAATGTGTTTTGTGCATAGTGATTGTGTTTCTGCGATGATGTTTATCATGATGACATAGTCATGCATCCAAAGAAAATCTGTGAGTTTTGCGGGGAAGGTTGGTTCGTGCCTTTGCTTGCTCGATTTGCTTCGTTCTGTCTGAAGATCCTGTTCAAAATATTAGGGTAGAATTTGGCTAAAGCAAAGTTTCTTTTTTCAAAAGCATGCGTGTATAATTTTCAAAGACATATTAGTATGCAGTTTAGAAGTTAGTAGTTAGATGAACTAGTAACTGTGACACAATCAGAGACGTTGCGACTTTTTCTGTCGTAGAATTTTAAGGGTCCTCCTCAAAATTCTGCCCAGTTTCTGATTGTTGAGAAAAATGGAAATTTTATTGAATTGTGACCTAACCCACATAGCTACCTACGTATCCCCTCTTAGACGGGAATCAGGTCGAGCGTAGTTCAATTTACATCATATGAAGAAGCATAAATAGTTTACACATAGTATCTTTTGACTGCATCTGAATTGATAGGCTTTGGCCAGATTTCTCCATCCATCTCTACGAGTATGAGCGCTCCTGTCAGTACTCTGTGAACCATGTAAGGACCCATACAGTTAGGAGAGAATTTTCCTTTGTCTTCATCTTGATGTTGAAAGATCTTTTTCAGCACCAGCTGCCTCAGTGTGAACTGTCTTAGATTGACTCGTTTATTGAAATCCCTGGACATTATATTCTGATAGATCTGGTCGTGATGATAAATCCCAACAATTTTCTGGCAGGAATCCCGAATGCACACTTTTCGGGATTTAACTTTAGATTGTACTTCCGAAACCGGTCAAAGAATTTCTTCAAATATGATATGTGATTTGTAGCTCTCTTGGATTTGATGATGATGGCGTCAACATATACCTTTATTTCTTTGTGTATCATATCATGGAAGATCGTTGTCATAACCCTTATGTAGGTAGCCCCAGCATTCTTCAGACCAAACGACATCATTTTGTAGCAGTACACCCCCCATAGTGTGATGAAGGCTATTTTCTCTATGTACTCGTCGTCCATCCAAACCTGATAATAACCCGCGAAGCAATCTACAAAGGACTAGAGTTCATGTTTGGCGCAATTATCGATCAGAATGTGTATGTTTGGTAGCGGAAAATCATCCTTGGGACTTGCTCTGTTTAGATACCGATAATCAACACAAACTCTGACTTTCCCCTCCTTCTTTGGAACTGGTACAATATTGGCCAACCAAGTTGGGTACTCAACTACTCTGAGAACCTTGGCTTTGATTTGCTTAGTGACTTCCTCTTTGATTTTCAGGCTCATGTCTGGCTTGAATTTTCCTAGTTTTTGCTTCACTGGCGGACACATTAGATTTGTAGGTAACTTGTGAGCCACTATGGATGTGCTCAACCCTGTCATATCGTCGTATGACCATGCAAATATATCCTCATATTCTTTCAGGAACCGAGTGTATTCTTCTTTTTCTGACGTTGACAAATGGATGCTTATGCGGGTTTCCTTGACGGTTTCGGAATCTCACAAGTTGACTATTTCGGTATCGTCCATGTTGGACTTGGGCTTGTTCTCAAAGTTTTCCAATTCTCTGACAATTTCTCAAGTATTACATCCTCATATTCTATTTCTTCTGAGTAACTGTCCTTCTGTTGCGTTGTCTGATTACATGTCATAGTCATTGGTTCATGAAGGTAAGAAATAGTAATGTTGCAGGGATGAAGATATGAAAGAAAAAAATAGTAGTAATAAAACATCAATCCATTTAAAGCGTTAAACAAAATGATTTTCAATAACTCAAATAACGTTTTGGAACATTGAAAATATCATTTAAAACAAATGCAGAAGGGAAAATCATTTTTTCTGAAAAAGTAAACAATGTTTTTCAGCCTTGCTACCCCGGGACTTGTCGGGCTTGATGGTCTAACAGTCCAGTTCTTGAGGAATCTCCTCTTTCCACAGTCTGGATAGTGAGGCCTTTTTCCACCTCCTCCGCAACTATTACACAACAATCCATATTATCGTCTTCCACGAACAAATTCCTCAATGTTGCCAAGGCTTCTTCTTCCTCTGATCCCCATATTGTATCGGCATGCTGGAAGGTCTGATTCAGGTGCGGCACCGCTTGCTCAAGAGGATAATATGGACCACACCATGGTAGCGACCAATTCTGATATTCCTGCCAGGTATAGTGATATCATGGCGCTTCAGTTGTATTGGATTGGAGATACCTTGAAGATTTTTACCAAGCCCCTTACTAGGTTCATACCCTGCACATGCCAGTATGCTCTCTATTTTGCTACTCCACTATTTATCCTTCTTAATCACGTTAACACGTTCGATGCGATGGTAGGTTTCTCTAACTAGTGTAAATGGGGTTGCTCCCATCTCCATGGATAATCACTTCTTGATGGTTCCATTCAAGTTTTACCGATTGGTGCAAAGTGGATGCGACAGCTCCAGCGGCATGTATCCAAGTCCATCCCAGCAATAGGTCGTAGGAAGCGGATATGTCTAGCACCTGGAATTCAACATCGAACCAGGTAGGACCCATTTTCAAGCATAGGTTGGTTTCTTCAATCGTGGCTCTTTGTGACCCATCGAACTCCTTTACATTCATAGTTCTTGCTTGTATTTCATGTAGGCCCTTACCCAACCTTTTCAGAGTTGTCAGTGGACAAATATTGAAGTTGGACCCTCCATCTATCAGAACTCTGGCAATGAACTTATCTTCACATTGCATTGTGATGTGCAGTGCCCTATTGTGGCTGAATCCTTCAGGTGGAAATTCGTCTTCATGGAAGGTGATCTTATGGCTTTCTAACACTTGTCCCACCATGTTGGCCATTTCTCCGCTAGTAATGTTATTGGGCACATACGCTTCATTCAGTACCTTCATCAGAGCATTCCTGTGTGCTTCGAAATTTTGCAGCAGCGATAAGATGGATATCTGTGCGGGGGTCTTATTCAGATGATCAACAACATAATACTCCATTTCTTGTACTTTCCTCCAAAGGTCTTCTGGACCAGTTTCAATTACGGGTTGTTTGTTAGAAGCTTGCTTACTGGTCTCTCCTAAATGACCATGTGTGTAAATTCTTCCTATTTTGGTCATTCCTTATGCGGCGCCGGACTCTTCCATCTTTACTTTCCCTTTTATCCTAGCTTCGGCAACATAATCCCAAGGTACAGAGTTGGAACTGAAGGGTGGTGTGGGTGCCACTGTCACGGTGAAAGGGGTGGATACTTCTACCTCAAATGGAGTAGGTGTAGCTGCAGGTGGTGTCATTTCTACTTTAAAGGGAGTCGATGCAGCTACCTCAACTTTGACTGGCAGTTGTACCTGTACCACAATGGGGTTGAGCGTGACTGCCGGCTTCTTAGGATCATCACCTTCCGAATAAGTCCGATTGATCCCTCAGGATCCCATTCTTCATCAGTTTCTATTACATTGACTCCTTCACCCACATGATCTGGGAGGGGGTTGTTGCGGACATTGGGTGTGGTTTCTTTCACCTGTATAACCTTGGTATCAATCAGCGTTTGTATCTTATCTTTCAGGGTGCGACATTTATCAATAGTATGTCCTTTCATACCGGAATGGTATGCACACGTCTTGTTTGGGTTGACCCATTATGATGAGTTTTCCATAGCCGCGGCGGGAATAGGGGTGACGTATCCAACAACTTTTAATCTTTCATACAATTGGTCAATAGGTTCAGCAATAGGGGTGTATTGTCTGGGTGGTTTGCGATCAAAATTAGTCCTGGGTTTTTGGTAATTTGGACGAGATGGAGGTGAATGATAATAGGTTGGTTGGGTATTATAGGTGTGGTACCCGGTAGAGGATTGAGGGTATCTGAGAGGTGAAGGTTGGTACAAAAATGGAGATTTTGGACCTTGGGCAACCATTACTGTTCCCACTTCTTTCTTCTTTGATATGCTGCCTGATTGTAGTGCTTTATTTGTGGCCTGCAGTGCCTCAAAATTTGTCACCATTCCATTTTTGATACCTTCCTCGATCCTTTCTCCGAGCTTGATGATATTATAGAACTTGTGATTCTCTATTACCATTAACCTTTCGTAATATTGTGGATCCTGATCCCTGACAAAGAACTTGTTGATCTGCTCTTTTTCTAATGCCGGCCTGACCTTCACTGCTTCTGACCTCCATCGAGTAGCATACTCGGGAAAAGTCTCAGTGGGCTTATTCTTGAGATTCTGGATATAGAAAATGTCTGGTGCATTTCCGTGTTGAATCTGAATTTATCCATGAAATATGATGCCATGCTTACCCAATTAGCCAATTTCTTGGGATTTTGACTTATGTATCAAGACAGGGCGTCCCCAGTGAGGCTTCTCTTGAATAGCTTCATGTGAATCCTTTCGTCCTTTCAAACCCCTACGAGTTTATCACAGTAGGTTCTCAAATGTACCTTTAGATCACTTGTTCCATCGAACATCTCAAACTTAGGAGGTTTGTAACTCTGTAGTAGTTCCAAATCTGGCCGAATGCACAAATCCGCATAATTCAAACCTTCGATTCATTTGCCTCCCTCAAAACCCTGAATTCGGCTTGCGAGTTTCTTGAGCTCTTTTGCCATGTTCTTAATGAGCATGTCCTTTTTGGCGGATTCCAGTGTATATGAGATTGTCTGAGCAGAGTGGGGTAAGGTTTCCACATATATAGGGTTGTTCTGGTGAATGCCAGGAGTTTGGGTGTAGTGGTGATCATTGGTGGAGTTCTGGGGTTCGGAGATAGGTTGCGGTGTGTTTTGAGGACTGTGATAGGTGTTTTGTGGGTATTGAGTAGGGAGATGCTAATTTTGAGAAGGGGTTGTATACTGGTTAGGTGCGGGACGATTCTGTGGGTGTTGGTTGGGTGTTTTCTGAGGTGGTGGCGGGTTTTGAGTGTTTGGGTGGTTGACATTTGGGACATTCAGTGTGAGGGAGAGAGTTTCCAAGTTTCGGACCTGCTCAAGTTCACCCTGTAGTTCAAGTATCTTCTTCTCAAGCCGTGAAACCAAGTCATTTGGTGCCGGAGTACTCTGACCATCAAAAGTTTCTACATTCTCATCATATGTTCGGTTATCTTTTCTGATACCACTCATATCGTCCATCGTAGCTTTCCCTTTGCCTTTTGATATACTCGGAGGAGGAGGAGGTGAAGGGCCTCCGAATCTGGTATGATAAGTTGATGATACCAGTATGCATGAACCAACCTTGGGGAATGGGAATAATCAAAAATAAATAAAACAAAAGGTAGCCAAGTCAGTAAGAGTTCTGAAAAGAGTATTTTCAGAATTTAAACACATAATGCGGGAATATAAATTCGCGTCCTAATTTGGGAGCCTCGTTGTGCCCGAGGTAGGCCTAGAAACAAGTTGATTTGGAGAATTAGTGCGAATAATCGCTTCATTTCATTAATGTAAAGTAGATGAATCTGAAACGACGCTAAATAAGATAAGTCACTAATGGCACTTGGCCTTATTACATTTGAAAAAGCAAATAAACCTAATCTACTTGGTCCCAAAAAGACCTTCCCCGGGCTTGATTCTTTTTGATCCATCGATCCGGTTCCCCAGGTCGCGCATGCCCAACAACAGGTATACCCTGGAAAGATGTCCCCCTTCGATACCTTCAGCATTCTGGCAGTCTATGACTCTTTTCCTCATCTTCCCTTCCATCTCCATCAGACCCTGCTCCAGATATTCTAGCGTTTCATTCGATCTGGTAGCCATTTCTCTCCATTCATTGATTGATTCCATATCAATCTTCTGTTGTTCAAGATGCTCAGCGTCGGACTCGCAAACTCTCTTGCGCAATCTATTATACTTCACCTGTGCTTTGGCAGCTTCATTTATGACTCTGTTTTCTCGACCGATCCATGGCTCGACTATCCCGCTATGCAATCCTCCAACCACGATGGGTAAGAGTACACATGCCCTACGTGATATCGATCCGGCTCGATGGTGTCCCTTTCCACAATAATCTTCAAGTTCCACATATGTTGAGCTTCACATTTATATGGGATGTCATCATCTTGGAAATCTGCCCTGTAGTGACTCATTTTGGAGACTCATGGTACAATCTGTATTCTACCAGCTTGTCTCATGACACTAATAGGAAAATAGGGGTGTATACCCCTTAACCAAGTGTGGAGAGTCCCTAGATCGTATGATGAACTCATTGGTAGGGAACCAGTCGAACATCCAATGAACCTGGTCCTCAGTCAAGTTGTCGAAAAACTGCACCCATTCTGTAGCATTCTCCGGCTGAGCAAACCTGTCTAGGATAAAGGTCATTATCTTGGGGTGATGAAAGGTTATGTGATCGTTCCACGGCCTTCGCAGAAACTCTTGGCGGTATTGACCTCTTGGGAAATGTTCTAGCAACCAAATTTGGAGTAGCAGAATATGACCCTCGAAGTGCTTGAACCCTTTCTAGCAGCGATCTAAGGCCCGATATATGTCTGCTATAATCATAGGGATAATAGTATATGTTTGTCCCTCGATTCCCCCCATTACAGCTTTGGTTACCATTGCCAGTCTGGTGTGAATTCTGTCATTTTTGCTTGGAAACACTATCATACCCAAGAAGCAGATGATAAACGCGAAAACCTTGCGATGAATCCAACCCAAGAAAGTGAAAGAGAAGTCATCATGGAAGATACGGTAGGATTTTCTGTGACCGTATCGCTCATAAAGGAAGTCAAAGGGTACATAGGACTTCTTCGAACACACCAAGTCGTCATTCTTTTTCAAACCCATCATTTTCAGAAACCCTCTGGGAGTGCGATTTTCTGGCACCAATAAACCAGGACTATCCCAAGGTAGTCCAATGAATCCCCATATTTCCTCTAGAAGAGGAGTCATTTCTATGTTGCCAAAACGGAATACGGCCCTTTCTCCGTCCCTGAACATAGTAGCAGCTTCGATCAACATGTTTTTTGGTTGGATATCTAATAAGGAAGGTAGATTTCCAAGGACCCTTTTCACATGATTTTTATCACTTGACGGAAGATCTTCCCACCAATCTAGCAATAATGGTGGTATGTTACGGACCATGCCGAACCCGGGGACTTCGTGCTTTATTTTTCTGCAAAGCAAATAGACTTAGACCCTTTCCCCCTCTAGATTCAACTATTTATACATTAATGATTAGCATATTGGCACTTATTTCTCCAAATTAATGCACATGTCATGGTTGCGTCCGTTGGGATTATGGAAACCCCGATGGACTTTGGAGAAGGCTTTCCTTAATGGGTTATTATGTTGACAACATGTTAACACATGCTAGGTTTGACCATGATGTATGTACAATTATAATCAGAGCAAGGTTTCTATAGAAGTCTAGACTAGTACCCTCAAGCGAACGACTTGAGGGGGAAAGGCACGGAACCGTCGACTGCACCGCTGATCGACTAGTTTTATCGCAAATAAGCCTTTCCAAATTAAAATAGGGTGATATAGGAAGAGCCAAACATTCATCAAGTGTTTCTATGTTATTAATTATGCACGAGTAGAATATGATGTTGAGCATAATTTATGCAAAAAAGAAGATAACACATTGTCAAGTATTTGCACGATGAAAATGATAAAATGCGGTATTTAATAATTGTAAAGGAATTTTAAGAAAGAAAACAAAAAGACAAGTCAGTTTCCACAGTAAAGAGTAATAAAACAAGAAAGAGAAATCGTAAATAACTGAAGATAGGAAAATAAATACACATAAAGTGGGAAGGGGAAGGGATATGCAAGTATTGATGGGATAATAAAGACATGCTTAAAGACTAATTAACAAAAAATCAGGTTCTTTATGGTAAGAGCCTAGAAATATCCTCAGCAGAGTCGCCATGCTGTCGCGCCCCCTTTTTCCTCGCGAAGTCGGGTTTCGACATTTCTGAAACAACTCCCTTCCTTTTGGGATGGAGTATGGGATTTGAAGAGTCACCTCTTAACGGATTAAGGTGCGTTATCGCACCTAAAGTAATTGACTCATGAAACTAGTTTGCATAACCAGAGATCGGGTAAGCGCTAAAATTACCTCGGGGGGAAGGTGTTAGGCACCCCTCGAGGTCGACAACGGTGGGTCCTGGCCAAACTTAATTAAGAGAATTAGTCGTAAAGGAAAATAAAGCAATTTAGACAAAAATACATTACTATAAAACATGAATTAAAAGGGTCCTAGATTTTTTAGCCTATAGGATCATTTCCATACAATACTTGGTAACTTTCCCCAAGTTGGGGTGCTACTCATAGTATAAGCGCATGGGTCATCATCTCCTTTACTACCCAATTACTATCTTTCAGTTTTTACCTAAGCGTTCTAGTAGCTTCTAACTCGTTCCTTATGCGTGCACTACTCGTCCCTTACCTATGGTCCTGGAGGTATTTAGGACCTCTATTTAGGATGGCTGACCTTTGTTGCGCAGAAGCAGTTTTGTTCTCTCTTTACTCTGTTAATTATTGTTTTTTTCCCTTTTAGGAAATTGTATTTCATAGTGAAACGATAATGTAGAAGCATAATTTTTCTTTTTTTGTGTATTTTTATGTTTAAAATATGGACTGGATACTGTATACTATTATTCCAGGTTTCTTACTCTTTTCTGCTAAATCCAGAATTGGGCCATCTTGATGAAACATCCCACTAAGGCTTTAATCAAGTTTAACTCCTTAGGCTATCAGGCCATGAGGGAGTAGACATGC
>ML361163.1:0-40472 GCA_005239505.1 Nicotiana paniculata | reverse complement strand
AATATGCTGAGCATATCCTATCCCAACTGTCCCTATATATACACACACTCTTTACCACTAGAGTACGACATTTCCTAGTAGCGTCTTAGAGTGCTATGATCCCCATATTATTACCAACGCAGGGTACTACATCCCCTGGTTGCATTTTATTGCCAACATAGGGTATGGCATTCCCTAGTAGCATCTCAGATGTCCACGAGCCTCATCTTATTGTCAACATAGGGTACTACATCCCCTGGCTGTTGTATTACTTTTTGACAACATAGGGTACGACATTCCCTAGTAGCATCTCAGAGTGCCATGAGCCTCATCTTATTTCCAACACAGGGTACTACATCCCCTGGTTGCCTTCCATCCTCTTAACATAGGGCACGACATCCCTTATTATTCCAAAAAAACCCATGTCATTTCCAATTCTTTATTCTGCAATAGCAAAGATAGTTTAATGTGTTTTCAATAACTCACAAAAATTTCCTAGTGCAAACTGGGGCAGAAAATTTTTGTTCGTTTTTTTTGTTTCTGATGTCTTGTAGGTTTTTCTGCCAAGTACGGATTGGATGTGCAAAAATAAGATTCCATCTCTCGCCAGAGAAAGTGGAACGTTTGATCTCAATACCAGCTGAACCAGCTTTGACATAATGCATGCAGAGACATAGGATTTCAAGATCCATCTTCTTATCACCGGATCAAGAAACATGCCTGTGAGATTATTTCCTAGTCTGTTGCATCGAGAACATCAAGTTTCAGTCTAAGGTCAATAGGGGAAGCAAGTCAAGAATCGGGACAAGACTCCAGATGGCATTTATATATGAATTTTGTAACTCTTAGATTGCAAGAGTATGTAATTTTATTTTTATTTTGATGTAATAGTAGGAACCGCAGATCGGAACCTCGACGGAACTTCGGTCGACTCTCCATCTAAGCACACTCTATCAGTCATTTTTCACTTGAACTATACGTGACCTGATTCTCTTATAACCAGGGATATGTAGGCTGTCTTGTTAGCACCAAATTTTTGACCAAATTTGAATATTTCATCATCTTTTAATATGTAAATATTTTTAAGTTTAACCTATTTATTTTAGCTCTTGTTTTACCTTTATAGGTTTTATTTAAGAAAATTAAAATCACAAAAAAAGTTATATGTTCTTGATTTTATAAAATTTAGCTAGTATTTTGATTTTATACTCTTAAAAGAAAAGAAAAAATATTAAATAAAGCAAGAGCCAATAAGTCGTTTTCATGTGGCAAGATTCTTCCTTATCTTTTATAACAAACTCACATGCTCTCTCTAAGAACTCACATGCTCATACACACTCTTTCTTCTTGGCCACCAATTAATCTTTATACCTACTCCTGTATAAACTCACACAAATACACACATTAGAGACCAGACCTAATTATAGACAGAAACGACAGCCTCTAAAATTCCTCTGAACCTAGCAACAACAACCACCACAAAAATCTCTGCTGCTCCATTTCCAAACCAGCCAAAACCTGGCTAAAAATCAACACCAAACAGTCTCTTTTTGCACAGAAAAACCGCAACTCCAAGGTTGAGTCGTCGAAGTCGAGTTCGAGCTCCCTTCATTGGTTTTGGTCAAGGTGTCATTCCTTATTAAATATCCAAACTTAATCGAGCTTTGCTGTTTGAAGCAACTTAATATGAAGGTCCATATTCTTCACCTTATGCTATGAAGTTCCATTTCTTAATAGTTGTTGATGTTTCTCTTTAATTAGATATTTTCCTTTGTGATTTGTTAAAATATTGCTTCTTTGATTATTCTCCTTTCATTACTTTACTTATTCTTTTGATTTGCTTATTTTGTCTGAAGATTAATGAATGCTTGAAATTGTGAATTTCTCCACTTAAGTGCTAATGCGACCATGATTCTTCGATGGCTTAATAATTCCCTTTTCTAAATCTGTTTGATATTGTCTTCTACAATGAATTGTGATGGGGTTAAATTTCGTTATTTTGATATTTGAGAATAAAATGGGGATTTTCCTTTGGTTTGGGAAATAGGATGGGCTATTTCCTTTAAGACAATTTGTTAGGCCTTAGATGACGTAGCAAAGATTTGGGTTGAAAGCAATAATTAGACTATTATTCGTTAACTTACTTGGCTCGTGTGTTCACTGGACTTGAGAGGTCAGATTTGAGGTATTAAATATATTTGAGCCGAATAAGATGAATTTTTAGAGAAATAATTGAATAAACTAGCCCACTTTTCCCTAACTAATTTACTTAATTTCTTCCAAATTAATGTCTTGTCCATAATTCTTGACCTTACACTAATCTCCAAAATAGGAAAAATAATTCATGAATATGTTAGTATGTTTTTAGACACTTTTTTTAACTACTATCGTGATTGTGTACATGTTCGCGTGACGTGATCTCGATTTTCAAATAAATCCAAGGTATGCATTCGCGCGACTTTGGCTTTTTTTTTTAAAATAAACCAAATGTCGTGAATTGTGTACACATACGCGTGACATGATTTTTGACACACCAAACTAAACGGGTACACGTATGCATGACATGATTTTTGACACACCAAACTAAACGGGTACACGTATGCGTGACTCATTTCAAGATAGTTCCGTAATCATGAATAATCGAATAAATAAAAGCGATAAAGGATAAATACATATAGGTCCTAAAATGAGTAATTAGATCAAATAAGCCAAGTATGAATTATTAAGCGACCGTTCTAGAACCACGGAATCCGGGAATGCCTAACACCTTCTCCCGGGTTAGCAGAATTCCTTACCCGGTCTTCTGGTTTCGCAGACTTTAAACGGAGTCAAACTTCCTCGATTTGGGATTTAAAATAAACCGGTGACTTGGGACACCATATAATTATCCCAAGTAGCGACTCTGAATTAGTTAATTAATCCCATTTCGATTAATGTCACTTAAATTGGAAAACTCCCCTATATCCCCCTTTCGGGAAAAAGGAGGTGTGACAGATCTGGTGAATCTACTGGGGATCACCCAGAATCTCTGGTTCAGGGTTCAATAATTCGAGCTTGTAATGTGATGTTTACTTGGCTTTATTGATTGTTGGTATTACTGTATTTTGTGGGCCTAATGTGCTAATTGCCGCTCATTTATCACTTTGATATTATTTGAACACTATTAACTGTCTTCTTACGCCTCCCTTAGTCTTCTAAAAATATGGTGCACACGTATGCGTGACCCACTTTTTTGTTAGAGGTCATACCAAATAGAACGAGGATGGATCAGCCAATAGGCCGGGTAGACTTTCGTGCTCCCGGTATGTCGCTCCCACCTCGGCTCAAGTTGTTCGCTTGGGTAAGTCGTGTCTAGAAAAATAGTTTATTTCTTCTTAAATAAAAAAAAGAGACAAAACGAATGGAAATTCAACAAAAAATATATTCTTTTTACTTTTGAAATTCCCTAAGCTTAATACAAAAGAAAATAAAATTTTAGAAGTCCTTCATTCAAAAAAAAATCAATCAAAATCCAAAAAAAAATATTTTTCCGTTCTTTATAAATCTTTCTCCTAGAAATTCAAAAAAAATAGAAGAAAATAATACAAATCAAAATGCAAGTAATATTTTCTTATTTTTTTAGAAGTCTTTCTTTCAATCATTTCAAAAAAAAAAAAAATGTGTTTATCTTTTTCTAAAAGCTTTCATGGTCCGTGTTTAAAAAAAAAGAAAAAAAAAAGAGAGAGTTAGATTATTTAATCCATTCTCAATCTTCCCGGACTACGCAAGATCTGATTCATACGGCGTCATGATACGTAGGCAATCCCTATAAGATTCGATCATAGGCATAAAAATTTTAAAGAGAGAGAGAGAGAGAGAAAGTGAAAAAAAAATAGAGAACAAAAAAAAAAGACGAAGAAGTGTAACAAAAATAACTGAGAAAAAACAAATAGCGAAAATAACAAAAAGAGAAAAAAAAGAAATCGAGATATGGAAAAAAAAATATGAGGGAGAGACAAAAATGAAAAGGGACATTTAAAGACCGTGATAAAACACGCAACTGTTGCAAAATATTTAAAAAAAACGTTTAACTGTTTAGGTGCATTACATCCCCAATATGCAATTCCCTATGTGTTAAATGTCTCAAACTAACCGGTTTGTTGTGTATGCTCAAAGAACAGGTTCTATTTTTAGGTGGTTGGTTTTTTTGGTGGTAATCTGGCTTCACACCCGTACTTCACGAGATCTAAAGGAAGTATCACCATGGCCTCAAAAAGTCATCTATCTGTAATTGAGCCCGAAGATAGCCCGGCAACGGCTATCCCGCAGCCAGAGTCAGCAGTTGCTGAGGAAAATAGAAGGCTACGATGTCGTATGCTAGAAATGTGGGATGCATGGTCCAATGGCAGGGAACCACCCAGTACTATCCCCGGATTCCCAGAATTGATCCCCAGGATGGGAGGAATTTAATGTCCCTATACCAGTAACCAACACATTCATTCCGTTTGGGCACCCCACCCTGTCAGTCAACTTCACTGGTATGCCTTCTAAGGTTTGGCCCCAGGCACTATCTTCAGGAATATCTGTAGGCATATAAATTTTGTGAAAATTAAATTCATGTAATTCTGGACTACACTTTAAATTAAATTCATTTTAGTCATAATAAATATTATGGGCGAATATAATTAAATTAATTATATAAGTACAATATATATGAATTAAAAAAATAAATCTTAATCCATTGGACTAGCCCATTTAGTTGGCCTACAAATGACGAGCCCAATTCATTAAGCCCAAGATGTCATCTTCCTAGAGGCCTAGTTGAGTGCCACGTGTCAAATGACGTGTCACGCCAAGTCAAATGGAAGAGCCAATAGGACCGTGTGACGTGTCAAAATGACAAGACATGCCAAGTCAAATTAAATGGCCAATAAAATCGCGTCATGTGTGCAAGTGACTGGTTCTGGCCAATCAAATATGGTCATGTCACACTTCAATTTGAATGGACGGAAAGAGTTTGTTCTTATCACAACTCATCTCTTCCACAACTATAAATAGGGGTCTTCATAACTCAGAAAAGACACCAGAAGATATAACAAGAAGCAAGAGAGAGCTCGTGGATCAAACACCACAAATTTCTCTATAAGTTTCAAACTTCAAGCAATCAAGTTCAAGTTCAATTTCAAGAACGAAGAACGAATCAAGGTCAAGTTCAAGCGATCGAGCTCAAGCTCAAGAACAAGATCATCGTTCGTGACAGCAAATATAGATTCAAGATCAAGCTCAAACACCCTTGAATTTATTTATTGTTAGAAATAAGAATCAGAGGATTCATAGAGATTGTAATACTCATATTATTTGAAATAAAATACTACAATTGTTGCAATATTTTTCGGTCTTAATTTTTCTCTCGACGCAATTTATTGACAACAAATTATGGAAAACCTAGTGGGACAATCTCTACCTCTCATCTCAACTTTTCCATCATCAAAGTTCAAGAACAACGAAATGGATTCCAAGAAAATCAACTCCAGTTCAACTTCCACCAAGGCTGAGCATCCTCAATGTTACCTTTGGAAGCTTTGGACCAGTTACAAGGAGCAAAGCAAGCTCTTTAGGACAACAAGCACCCCAAATTCCATCCGCATCTACCCATGTTTTTGGATCTTCATCTTCAAAAGGAGAAAGATCTTCCACAAATGCATCCGAAGGAGAAAGCGGTGTTGTTGAAATATTAAGAAGACTCTTGCTCTACTTGATCTCTCCGGATCCAAGCACTGTGTTGTGAAGGAATATGATGACGCTTCAAGTGATGGATCCTCCCCACTTACACCACATAGCATGATCCAATCAAGGATCAACCTGTGTGACAATCCATGCTACTCTCCATCGTCCACAACAATCATGCAAGCTATGGTGACAAACACTTCATCTGTGGAGGAACAGTTGGCAAACTTGACGGAAGCAATCGTTGTCTTGACCAAATGCATGCAAAATCAAGATGCTAGAATTGACAAGCTAACGGACAGGGTGGGAATCTTGATGGAAGAAGGATCCACCCATGCACCTGGAAAACTCCCAGAAGTTCAAGAAAATCATCATCCCCCATGACAAGTTGCATCAACTACGGAAATTCCAGTCTCTTCGGAAGGGATGATTCCAATCAATCAACTAAAGGATTTCATTGAAGGGACCATAAAAAAAATATGAAGTCGCTTCCAAGTCTTCCTTTACCTACGCAAAGTCGTACTCTTCAAGGATCGATATGTGGAAGATGCCTGGTGGCTATCAACCTCCAAAATTTCAATAGTTTGATGGAAAAGGCAATCCAAAGCAACATGTGGCGCACTTCGTTAAGACATGCAACAATGCTGGGACTTATGGAGATTACCTCGTCAAGCATTTTGTCCGCTCATTGAAAGGAAATGCTTTTGATTGGTACACGAACCTCGAGGCTGGATCTGTTGATAGCTGGGATCAACTAGAGCAAGAATTCCTCAATTGCTTTTATAGCACGAAATGTACTGTTAGTATGATAGAACTCACAAATACTCGTTAATGGAAGAGTGAACTTGCTATCGACTTTATCAATCGTTGGAGGAATGCAAGCCTCAACTGTAAAGACAGGCTTAGTGAAGCTTCTGGCATAGAGATGTGCATCCAAGGTATGCATTGGGTATTGCGCTACATATTGCAACGTATCAAGCCTAGCACATTTGAAGAACTTGCAACTCGTTCCCATGACATGAAGTTGAGCATAGCCTCCGCTGGAAATGAAAGGCCGCCCATCTATGAACCTCGCAATGGGAACGACAAGCAAGAAGTCAGAAAATGGAGCAAGTTTGTACCAAGATATGAAAATAAAGAAGCTATGAATGTCAACACATCAAATGTGAAGTTAACGACGAAGGTGAGTAAGAAGTAGAGTGTGAAATCCACTTCGTTTCAAGATAAGCCAAGTGGAAAATTGACTCTAAAGAAATGCAAGAGAAAGAGTACCCATTTCTGGATTCTGATGTGCTAGCTATTTTTGAAGAAACTCGAGTTAAATCTCATTGAGCTTCCGGAGATGAAGAGACCAAATGAAGCTGGCAAAACGAATGACCCAAATTACTGCAAATATCAATGACTTATAAGCCACCCTCTAGAGAAGTGCTTTGTCTTCAAGGACAAAGTTATGTGACTTGGCCCATGAAAAGAAGATCGTGCTTGAAGATGAGAAGGCAAGTGTGAACCAAGTCTCTATCACATTTGGCTCATTCATTCTAGATGAGCTATGTAGTTTAAAAGAAATCAAAGATGAAGAATTACTGGAGAATAACAAAGCTGAAGACAATCAACTTGAGGATGATGAAGGTTGGACGTTTGGTGACTCGTCGTAGGCACCACAAAAGGAGCCCACGAAAAGGATCGATAGAACAACCAACAAGGAAAATACTGGTGAGTAACCCAATTAATCATGTAAAGAAAGAAAAAGTGGAGGTGCACCACCCTCAAAAGCCACGACATCCAGTGACCTTGGAGGATTTCATGCCATGTTGGTTCCGCATGAAGATTTCTCGTGATGGTATTGAAGCCTCTTGTTGCCATACTGACGAAGGGAAAGAAAATATTGATGATCTAAAGTTGGAACCATCTTTAGAAAAGCTCATCGAGGCCACCCCTCAAGAAGTTAATGCTTGTGAGAAAAAATTCACGTTCACAAATGACGATCTTCTACTAGGTGACACTCCTCACAATTGCCCATTGTACCTGGTTGGCTATATGCGTGATGAAGGGTAAATCGAATTTTCATTGATGGAGGATCCTTAGTGAACATTTCTCCAATTCACACTGTGAAAGAACTTGGAATTCCCATGAACAAACTCTCAGAGAGTCGTGTGATGATCCAACGATTCAACCAAGGGGGCCAAAGAGCCATAGGCGCGATCAGGCTGGGAATCGCAATTGAAGATATGCAATCAAGTGCATAGTTGCATGTGATCGATGCGAAGACTTCATACAATGTCTTGCTTGGAAGGCCTTGGATACATGAGAATAAAGTAGTTCCGTCTACCTACCATCAATGTTTAAAATACTACGAGGGTGAAGTCGAGAAGACGATAGTTGCCAATGATGCGCCATTCACCGAGGTAGAGTCACACTTCGCTGATGCAAAGTTCTACTTGAAGAACCACATTGTGAAGGAGCTAAAAGTTGATGATGAAAGAAAGAACGACGAGCCCATAACTAAAAGAGCTGAGCTGACTATTGGTAAAGCCAAAGCTGTTACTGAGGAGGTACAACCCAACGTGAATAAATTGCATAGAGGGGATATTGAATCTTATGGCAAGAAAGTAAGTCCTAAGCTCCAATATGTCCCTAAAAGGAAGAAAGACGAGGGTGAATCATCTAATCTCCAAACAAACACATTAAAGGATTTAACTCTTCCCGTAAAACGAATTGAGGCAGTAAAGTTGTCCTTGAAGCCGCTTGTAGGGTCTGTAGCTCAAAATCGTTTGCAGAATATGGCACTCCCTACAAAGCGAACAGATGAAGGTTTTGATCCTAACGCTTACAAGCAATGTGCGAAAGCTGGATACAATCCCGATGAGCCATCAAAGTTAGGGAAGCTCCCATCAGAAGCTACAATGAGGCAACCACGTGAAGGTTTGGGATACAAGCAACCGTCACCATTGCGCATCTCAATAAGGAGGGCGAGTAGAAATCATATCACTGTAGAAGACGAATTTTCCGCTTCTAACAGGCCTTCCGTCTTTGACCGACTCGGAAAATCAACTGTGAGAACTTCCATATTTGAGAGATTGGGTCCATTAAAGAAGGGGAACAAGTTCTAGAGAAATTATCGAAATATAAGAACACCTGCTTTGCCCAAAATTTAGAAGATCTCTAAAGATTTCCAAAATTTGATTCCTTTTAGAATGAGGCAACAAACAAAAGTCATGGTTTCTTGTGATGTAGTACTGAAGGTGAAGCCATACACTATGGTCTACACTAAAGAACGTGATGACGACGAAGAAAGTGTGGGTTCTTCGTATCATGTCACTGTGGAAGGCGAGAATGGTGTTCCATCTTCAATGGAGGATAATGCAGAATTAGAGGATGTTTCACCATGTTATCACACATCCTTCAACGATAGGGACCCTCACGACGATGAAGATGCGAAAGATGCTCCCCCGGAACTTGAAGAAGGGGTGAAGGTAACGGGTGATGCCTTAAAAGAAGTTAACCTTGGCACTGATGAAGAACCAAGACCCACCTACCCAAGTGCTTTACTAGAATTTGATGAAGAAAGCACTTATATTGAGTTACTCAAGGAGTTTAGGGATGTCTTTTCTTGGAGTTACAAAGAAATGCCTGTCTTGGACCCTAAAGTGGCAGTCCATCACCTTGCGGTCAAGAATGGATCTCGTCCTGTTAAGCAAGCTCAAAGGCGTTTTAGGCCGGACTTGGTTCCCCTGATTGAAACCGAAGTTAACAAACTCATTGAAGCTGGATTTATTCGGGAAGTTAAATACCCAACATGGGTTTCAATTATTGTCCCTGTAAGGAAGAAGAATGGATAGATCCGAGTATGTGTTGACTTCAGGGATTTCAACAATGTGTGTCCCAAAGATGAATTCCCGCTTCCTATTCCATAGTTGATTATCGATGCTACTACTGGTATGATTCAATTTCGTTTATGTATGGTTCATCAGGATATAACCAAATTTGCATAGCACCAAAAGATGAAGACCTTACTGCATTTCGCACCCCCAAGGGTATTTAGTGCTACAAGGTAATGCCTTTTGGCTTGAAGAAAGCAGGTGCTACTTACCAAAGGCCTATGCAGAATATTTTCGACGATCTTCTCCACAAGAATGTCGAATTCTATGTTGACGACTTGGTGGTAAAATCAAGAAAGAAGGGCGACCACTTGAGAATGGTATTTGAGTTGCTCCGGAGGTATCAACTTAGGATGAATCCATTTAAATGTGCCTTTGGAGTGACTTCTGGAAAGTTCCTTGGTTTCATTGTCCCACATCGAGGGATCGAAATCGATCAAGCCAAAGTGGATGCCAATTTTGAAAATGCCTGAGCCTCGGGATATTCATCAATTGAAAAGTCTTCAAGGAAAGCTAGCATACCTTAAAAGATTCATCTCGAACCTAGCCGGAAGGTACCAACCATTTGGTTGCCTCATGAAGAAAGGCGTTCCTTTCGAGTGGGACCAAGCTTGTAGCAATGCCTTTGAAAGTATCAAAACCTACTTGATGAGGCCTCCAGTTTTAGCAGCTCCTATACCTGGAAAGCCATTGATACTATACATTGTTGTGCAAGAAAGGTCTGTTGGAGCACTGTTGGCCCAAGAAAATTGTGAGGGGAAAGAAAACTCTCTTTACTAACTTGAGTAGGATGATGACACAAAACGAGCTAAATTATTCGCCAATTGAAAAGTTGTGTTTGGCGCTAGTCTTCTCAATTCAAAAGTTGAAGCACTACTTTCAAGCTCATGTTGTCCGTCTTGTTTCCAAATCAAATCCCATCAAGCTCGTGATGTCAAAACCTGTTCTTAGTGATTGACTAGCGAGATGGTACCTCTAATTTCAACAATTCGAGATTGTGTACGTCCCTCAGAAGACTGTAAAAGGACAAGCATTGGCAAGATACTTGGCAGATCATCCGATACCTGATGACTGGGAGCTAACTAACAAACTACCTGATGAGGAAGCAATGGTCGTTGAAGTTCAGCCTCCATGGAAGATGTACTTTGATGGTGCTACACATCGTGGGGGAGCTGGTGCTGGCGTAGTATTTGTCACTCCCCAAGGTGAAGTCTTTCCCTACTCCTTCACCTTGACACAACTTTGTTCCAACAATGTTGCTGAGTATCAACCATTAATACTTGGGCTTGAAATGGTCGTTGATATGAAGAAATTGCAATTAAAAGTCTTTGGTGACTCTCAGTTAGTGGTCAATCAGCTTCTAGGTAGTTACAAGGTTAAGAATCTTGAACTACTCCCATATCATTATTACCCTAAAAATTTAATGGAGTGGCTCGGTAATGTGACTATTCAGCATGTGCCAAGGAAAGAAAATAAGAAGGCAAATGCTTTAGTTGCCTTAGCTTCATCTTTAACCCTACCTGATCAAGTGCAAGTTACTGTCTGCCAAAAATGGGTAGTACCACCCCCAAGTGAGGCTAAAGGTGAAGAAAATGAACTCAAGCATCTTGTCGCTATTTCTGAAGTCGAGAGAGAGTAATGGCGACCACCCATTATCGACTACTTATGCTATGGGATACTTCCTAAAAATCCGGGGAGAAGGACTAAAATCCGTCGTCGTGCACCTCGCTTCCTTTACTACAAGGATACTCTATACAAAAGGTCGTTCGAGGGAGTACTTTTGCGAAGCTTAGGGGAAGAAGAAGCACTCCGAGCTTTGCAAGAGGCACATTCTGGGGTATGTGGTCACACCAGTCTGGATCAAAGCTCCACTTCCATATCAAAAGGATGGGATATTATTGGCTAATGGTGGAAAAATATTGCTTGGACTACGCTCGAAGATGCAAGGCTTGTCAATTCCATGCGAATTTTATTCATCAACCTCCTGAAGTGTAGCACCCGACTGTAGCATCATGGTTGTTTGACGCTTGGGGATTAGATGTTGTTGGACCACTGCCTAAGTCCTCTGGTGGGCACCTATACATCTTGGCTGCAACTGACTACTTCTCAAAATGGGCTGAAGTTGTTGCTCTTAAGGAGGTAAAGAAGGAAAATGTTGCAAGTTTCATCCGAGTAAACATAATCTATCGCTTTGGCATTCCTTGTTACATAATAACGGATAATGGAAAGCCATTCAATAATAGGTTGATGAACAAAATTTGTGATCTCTTTGGCTTCAAGCAACGTAACTCTTCGATCTACAATGCTACCGCCAATGGTCTAGCTGAGGCGTTCAACAAAACTCTATGCAACTTGCTGAAGAAAGTCATCTCCAAATCCAAATGAGATTGGAATGACCGTGTGCGAGAAGCTCTATGAGCATATAGGACGACTCACTGCATGCCAACACAAGAGACTCCATATTCACTCGTTTATGGAGTCGAAGTTGTCTTGCCACTTTAGCGTCAAATACCTTCATTACCACTGGCTATTCAGGAAGGGATCACTGATGAAGAAAATTCTCAACTTCGATTAGTAGAGTTGGAGGCTCTTGATGAGAAGAGGTTGGAAGCTCAGCAGAATCTTGAATGCTATCAAGCTCGACTGTCTCACGCCTTCAATAAAAGAATTCGCCCGAGGTCCTTTCAAGTAGGAGATCAAGTCTTTTCCATAAGAAGACCCATTATTACTTCCAATAAACCTGTAGGGAAGTTCACTTCAAAATGGGATGGGCCATATGTCGTGTAGGAAGCTTATTCAAGTGGGGCTTACAAGTTGATTGATGCACATGGCTTGAGAATCGGCCCTATCAATGGCAAGTTTTTGAAGAAGTATTATCCTTGAAGTTGCAACGCTCCTTGACGCATGATCCTAAACTGCATGTTCCTATACTCCTGGCCCGCATGAGTCTATACTGTGTACGGCCCACAAAAAAAAGGTCTGCTAGGTTGAAAACCTCGAAAGAAGCGGCCTAGGCAAAAGTTAGGACATAAAAAAATAAGTCCGCTAGGTTGAAAACCTCGAAAGAGGCGGCCTAGGAAAAAGTTAGGACATAAAAAAAATAAGTCTGCTAGGTTGAAAACCTCGAAAGAGGCGGCCTAGGAAAAAGTTAGGACATAAAAAAAATAAGTCTGCTAGGTTGAAAACCTCGAAAGAGGCGGCCTAGGCAAAAGTTAGGATACAAAAAAAAATAAGTACGCTGGGTTGAAAACCTCGAAAGAGGCGGCCTAGGCAAAAGTTATGACATAAAAAATAATAATAATAATAAATAAAAAATCACCCATTCTGAACTGCGGTATGACTTGATCCTTTTCACCGAGGTACGTAGGCAGCTTAGAGTTTTATTCTGAGTTTAGTAGCATAATTTCAAAAGATACGTAATCCCCCAATCGTTGTCCGAATGAAGTACAACGGAGTGTAATTCATTCAATCAGTATTTGAAAATCGAGCTAGGATACCATTCTTCTGTTAAACTTTGGATCCCATTTGATTTAAAGGGGGCAAGCCTCTATGGAAAATTGGTGTCTTCAATGAATTGATTAATATTTTTTGGAGGTTGACAAGCATTTGCATTGAAGTCCATGGATCCGTTATGCCTTCACGTTCGCCAAACCTTCAAGTTATTTAGTCTGCCTTCATAACATTTCAAAATCAGAGAGACTTGGACCCGAGATATTTGGTGAGAATGAAGTTCTAGAATTTCAATTTTTGACAATTAAAAAGGTCTTACAATCTCAAGGCTCCCACACCAAGATAAAAATATTTTGGTGAAGTCGCGCTAATTTTAAACGGTTGGCATATCAGGAACCAAAGTTGACTTCAAAATATTATCTGAAACTATCCTTGAGGCATTGAGTTTTACATTTTGGATATGTTATAGATTTTGAAGTAAAGTTTCCAATGGATCAAACGGTTTGTGATTTCGACATTCCTACATCAAGATACAAATATTTTGGTGAAGTTGCGTAAATCTGAAATCGTCGACGTGACAGAATTTAAAGTTAGCTTCAAAATAATATCTGGGACGATTCTCAAAGAGTTTGATTTCAAATTTTGGATATGCCTTAGATCTTGAAGTCTAGTTCCAGGAAATTAAGCGGTTCATAATTTCGACCATTCCTATATCAAGATACAAATATTTTGGTGAAGTTGTGCAAATCTGAAATCGTCGACGTGACAGAATTTAAAGTTAGTTTCAAAATAACATCTGGGAAGATTCTCAAAGTTTTTGATTCCAAATTTTGGATATGTATTAGATCTTGAAGTCTAGTTTCCATAAAATCAAACGGTTCATAATTTCAATTCTTATACACCAAGATATGATTTTTTTGGTGAGACACAGATCTAAAATTTTCTACATGGTGGAATCTAAAGTTGATTTCAAAATATTATCTGGGCCGATTCTGAAGGTGTTTGATTCTAAATTTTGGATATGTTTTATCTATTGAAGTCTAATGTTTGATAAATCAACAGTTCATTATTTTGACTCTCCCACTACAAGATATGAATCTTTCGGTTCAAGCACGTAAAGCTGAAAATTATGCGACTAAGATAAAAGTTGGACGATGTAAAGCAAAAGAGAAGCTGAAATATTTAAACCCTCGAAGTCTCCAAGTAGAAATCTTCAAGTCTGTTGGTCTTCAAGTTGAAGTCTTCACGTTTGCCACTCTTCAAGTTGAAATATTTAAGCCCTCCAAGTCTGCAAGTTGAAGTCTTCACGTTTGCCACTCTTCAAGTTGAAATATTTAAGCCCTCCAAGTCTGCAAGTTGAAGTCTTCAAGTTCGTCGGTCTTCAAATTTGCCAATCTTAAATTTGAAATATTTAATCCCTCCAAGTCTCCAAGTTGAAGTCTTCAAGTCCGTCGGTCTTCAAGTTTCAATCTTAAAATTCGCCGATCTTAAAGTTGAATTTTTTAAGCCCTCCAAATCTTCGAGTTGAAGTCTGCAAAGTCCGCCAAATCTTCAAAGTTTTTCAAGTGTTCAAGTCGATGTCGTCTTCGATTTGAAGCTTTATAATTTTCCAATCTTAAGGTGGACATATAAGTCCCTTTTCACCTTAAGTTGGTCTCTTCGTGGGTTTGTCCTTAAACGGAAACTATAACTTTCCGATCTTAAGGTGGACATATAAGTTCCTTAGCACCTTAAGTTGGCCTCTTCGTGAGTTTGTCCTTAAAAGGAACTATAAATTTTCAATCTTAAGGTGTACATGTGAGTCTCTTTGCACCTTAAGTTGGCCTCTTCGATAGTCGGGTCATTTTGAGAGTAATCTGTCCGATAGTCGGGCCACATTGAGAGTAATCTCTCCGGTATTCTGGCCATTTTGAGAGTATTCTCTCTAGTAGTCGGGCCACATTGAGAGTAATCTCTCCGGTATTCAGGCCATTTTGAGAGTAATCTCTCCGATAGTCGAGCCACATTGAGAGTAATCTCTCTGGTATTCGGGCCTTTTGAGAGTAATCTCTCCGGTAGTCGGGCCACATTGAGTGTAATCTCTCCGGTATTCAGGACATTTTGAGAGTAATCTCTCTGGTAGTCGAGCCACATTGAATGTAATCTCTCCGATAGTCGGGCCACACTGAGAGTAATCTCTCTGGTAGTCGGGCCATTTTGAGAGTAATCTCTCCGGTAGTCGAGCCACATTGAGAGTAATCTCTCCGTTATTCGGGCAGGGATGTGTACCCATCCCCTCACACCCTAAGATTGTCTTCTTCATGCATGGATCATCTCGTTAAACAAGAACACACCCTTCTTGTTTGACCTACAAAAAAAAGAGACAGAAAAAAAAGAACCTGTAAAGGAAGAAAAGCACAAGAAAAAAAAGAATAAATTACCTTCGCGTCGTCAAAAATAGACTTGGAAGTAGTTTGCGAACATTGTTGATTCCAGTTGAAGGGAATTCGTTTGCTATTTATAAAGCCTACAATGATTCTAGTTAATAGATTAATACTGATGTGGGATATCTAATCTAATCAGAGTGCTGAAAGGATTCAATACGTTAGCTGTGGTAATTGCCTATCCATATTGAAATTGGACTTGCACATAGATTCCAGTTGTTGCCTTGGTAATCCTTTATCTATTCAAAGAATGAAATTGCCAAATCCCATATGGATTTGCTTAGCTTATACGGCTCGTCAACAATATTGAAGAAAAATGGCACCTCCATTTTAATAATGATAATAATTACTATTATCTCTCTTGGTAATCACAATGATTAAAGTCACTTTAATATTTAAGTGTAGCCCAAACAACCAACAGGCTATCAACGGATGTGTAATCAATTATACATTGATCTATTATCTAATTTGGCAAATAGGATTTACATATTATTATCAAGTTAATACTTCAAGTCTAGTCTTCAAAAGTTTAAAGACCTTGACAAGAGGCATTTAAATTTTGTGAAAATTAAATTCATGTAATAATCTAGACTACACTTTAAATTAAATGCATTTTGGTCCAAATAAATATTATGGGCCAATATGATTAAATTAATTATATAAGTACAATATATATGGATTAAATAATTAAATCTTAATCCATTGTGCTAGCCCATTTAGTTGGCCTACAAATGACGAGCCCAATTCATTAGGCCCAAGATGTCATCTTCCTAGAGGCTCAGTTTTGTGCCACGTGTCAAATCACGTGTCACGCCAAGTCAAATGGAAGAGCCAATAGGACTGTGTCACGTGTCAAAATGACAAGACATGCCAAGTCAAATTAAAGGGCCCATGAAACCGTACCACGTGTGCAAGTGACATGTTCTGGCCAATCAAATGCGGCCATGTCACACTTCAATTTGATTGGTCGGAAAGAATTTGTTCTTATCACAATTCCTCCCTTCCACAACTATATATAGGGGTCTTCATAACTCAGAAAAGACACCAGAAGATATAACAAGAAGCAAGAGAGAGCTCGTGGATCAAACACCGCAAATTTCTCTACAAGTTTCAAGCTTCAAGCAATGAAGTTGAAGTTCAAGTTCAAGAAATCAAGTTCAATTTCAAGAACGAAGAACGAATCAAGGTCAAGTTCAAGCGATCGAGCTCAAGCTCAAGAACAAGATCATCGTTCGTGACAACAAATATAGATTCAAGATAAAGCTCAAAGGCCCTTGAATTTATTAACTGTTGGAAAGAAGAATTAGAGGATTCAAAGAGATTGTAACACTCATATATTTGAAATAAAATACTAGAATTGTTGCAATATTTTTTTGTCTTAATTTTATTTTCCCGACGCAATTTATTGTCAACAATATCATCTACAGTGTTCGCAGCACCACCAGCCTCTACTATGGCACAACCAACACTGCATCGACAAAGCTTTGAACCATCAACTTTCACCTTCCAAGCACCCCAATTTCAGTTGGACACCGCTCAGTTTACCCCAAATTCCCATCCTCAACAACCACAATTTGAATCTCTCATATAACATGAGAGAGCCGTGAGGAATCCTGAACAAGAAGTGATAGTACGAAAGATGAAAAGCATCGAGCAAAGCCTCAAGAATACGCAGGGCCTGAGTGTCCAAAAGAGCATTTCATATGCTGATTTGTGCATGTTCTCTCACGTGCATTTACCTGTCGGCTTTAAAATGCCAAAGTTCGAAATATATGACAGGCATGGAGACCCGATCGCTCACTTGAAACGATATTGTAACTCGCTGAGGGGTGCGGGTGGAAAATATGAGTTGCTAATGGCCTATTTCGGAGAAAGCCTCACCGAAATTGCTTTTAAGTGGTATATGGACCAAGAAATTACCAATTGGCATATGGAGGATGATTTTTCCCGAGACTTTGTTCGCCAGTTCCAGTATAATGTGGACATCGCTCCCGACAGGAACTCTTTGTCCAATTTGAAAAAGAAAACCACAGAAAGCTTTCGTGAATATGCTGTCAAATGGCATGAGCAAGCTGCCAAGGTAAAGCCTCTAATGGATGAAGCAGAAATGGTTATGTCTTCCTACAGGCCCAAGAAGAAGACTACTTCTAGAACATGATGTCTGCTATGGGTATATTGTACGTTGAAGCTATCAAAATTGGGGAGATGGTTGAAAAAGGTTTGAAAACGGACCGAATCTTGAGTCAAACTGCTTTTAAGGCTGCATCACTGTGACGACCCGGCTGGTCATCTTAATAATTAATGCCCGATCCCCTATTAACTATTTTCCCCAAGTCTATTTATGCTTAATTGAATTGCCGGGATGTTCGATTTTGAGTTTCAGAGAGTTTTGGAACATTTAGTCCCTAAATGAGAGCCTAAATGTTGGAAAGTTGCCCGTAGTCAGAGCAGTGTGAAGACGGCTCGGAATAGAAATCTGATGGTTTCGTTAGCTCTGTTAGGTAATTTCGGGATTGGGAGCGTGTTCGGAATGTATTTTGGAAGTCCGTAGCTCATTTAGGCTAGAAATGCCGAAGTTTGAATTTTTGGAGTTTCCGGTCCGATTGTGAATTTTTGATCCGAGGGTCAGAATGGAAGTCCGGAAGTTGCAGTAGTTCCGTTTTGTATGTGTGTGCAAAATTTGAGGTCATTCGGATAAGTTAAGACGTGTTTCGGCGTCGGATGTGAATTCTAGAATTTTCCTAAGTTTCTAGGCTTGAACCTATGCATAATCGATGATTTTGATGTTAAGACACGTGTTTTTAAGGCTCGACCTAGTTCAAATGAGGTGTTAGGGTTGGTTGGTGGTTTTGGGTTGAGGTCCCGGGTGCCTCAGGGTTGTTTCGGATGCTTAATGGGTGAAATTTGCGAAAATTGTTCCTGCTAAACCAGGCCCATTCTGATGTTTTCGCACCTGTGAAGGTCTTCCCGCATATGCGGACTCGCAGGCGCGGTGGCCTTGATCACAGGTGCGATAGAGGAGTTTTGGCCAGTGGTCGCAAGTGCAACCTGGGTTCCGCAGGTGCGGGACCGCAGGCGCGACAAAACGACCGCAGGTGCAGCCCCTGTGCATTTTAGTGACTTTCGCACCTGCGATGCTTTTTCCGCAGGTGCGGTGATCGAGTCTGCAGGTGCGGATTGCCTAGGTATTTTATTCCAAAAAATCTGAGAGTTTGGTTCATAATTCAAAAAATCGTGTGAGGGCTCAAGGATTGGCGATTTTCTGTGGGTTTTGAAGAGAAGGATCATAGGTAACGTTTTCTAATCCTAATTCATTGTTAGACTATTAATTCCCATTGATTTCTTTAGTTTAATTATCAAAAATAGGGATGAGATGTTCCCAATCCGAAATTCTGAAAAATTGTGGGGTTTTTTGCATCGGATTTCGATTGTTTCTGGTTAAATGAGTTCGTGAGTGAATGGGTGTCCGGAAAATATAACTTTTACCCGATTTAGAGTCTTGGGCCCGAGGGGCGCTTTGGTCATTTTACATAATTTTGCGCCTTTAGCTTGAACTAAACAGTATAATCAATTGCATGAGATGTTATTTACGATATGTAATTGAATTGTATAGATTTGGGCCATTTGGAGTCGGATACTTGTGGCAAACGTGTGATTTCGAGTTGATTTTGAGCCAGATCGAGGTAAGTGGCTTGTCTAACCTTGTGTGGGGGACCTTTCCCCTTAGGATGTGATATTTGGTTATTGAATGCCTTGTACGTGAGGTGACGAGCGCGTACTTGTGCTAATTGTTGAAAATCCGGTTTTACTTTAAATATTTAGACTGAATCTCTTTCTTACCTATTTTATTTTAATTGCGACCATAGTCTATGTTAGCTTAGAAAATCACGCCTAGTTGCCCCAAATTGCCTATCTGCTTAAATTTCTTTAATTGTACTACGTGAAGCATGTTAGGCTAGAATTACTTGTTGCCTTGCATTTTTGCACTTTAAATCTGAATGTCTTCTTGTTGTGGCTGCATATTTACTTTGGGACTACGGGACGGTATCCCGGGAGATTCCCCTGCTTATTTACTTTTGGAGTACGGGACGGTATCCCCGGAAATCCCCCTGCTTATTTACTTTGGGACTACGGGACGGTATCCCGGGAGATCCCCCTGCTTATTTACTTTGGGACTACGGGACGGTATCCCAGGAGATCCCCCTGCACACTGATAGTTGATAGTTGGACTACGGGACGGTATCCCGGGAGATCCTTCGGATATAATATGATGGACTACGGGACGGTATCCTGGGAGATCCTTCGGATATAGATATGATGGACTACGGGACGGTATCCAGGGAGATCCTTCGGATATACATATGATGGAATACGGGACGGTATCCCGGGAGATCCACCCGATAGTTGAGAAAAGGACTACAGGACGGTATCCTGGGAGATCCTCAGTGTTACCATTGTTATTATGTTGTTCATATTCTGTGTTTACTCTGTTCTTGTGTTTGTTATTTTCCTTGTTTGACATGTCTTATTTCACTGTTGTATTCATTATTAGTGTTTGTTTTCATACTGTATATCCCTATTATATTGTTTGACCTCAGTAGGGCCCTGACCTTTCTCGTCACTACCCGACCGAGGTTAGGCTTGGCACTTACTGAGTAGGGCTGTGGTGTACTCACGCCCTTCCTGCGCATGTTTTTCATGTGCAGATCCAGGTACCTCCACTCAGGCGCACTACCCCCGAGGTTGAGAGATACAGTAAAGACTTCGAGGTACATATGTCGCGTCCGCAGACCAGGAGTCTCTATCTTATTCCAGCTTTTGTGAAAAGTTTTTATCCTTCCTTACAGTTGTATAGATATTCTGGAGTTAGAGTAGTGTATTACATTTCTGTTAGCCTGTGGTTCCCGTGAGTTTCTGGGTTTTGGGGTGATAGTGTAGACTTCCGCATTATTTTTGAGTTGTATATGCTGAGCGGCATTTATATACAGTCTTTCTTTTAGTTGTTCAATTCTTACTTAATTATTCCGCAATTTATGTTATTTTTCCGCATTTGTTAGGCTTACCTAGTTATAGGGACTAGGTGCCATCACGACATGTTCACGGAGGGCGAACTGGGGTCGTGACAATCACAGACCGTTCAGAATGGTTCGAGGGGTTTGATGAATAGAAACGGGAGAGAAGAGGGAGGCATGATGGCTTCGAGCTCGAAGGGAGCCCGCATGGCGTTCAATCAATAATATATACTTCCTACGGTCCCACTACACTATTATCCCTATCAAGATGATGCTTATGTCATGGCACCTCCTTCTTATGCGGTGATGAACTCACAATTTTACACGCGGCCACAACATTATACACATATCTGAGCTCCACCTCCCAGAATTGCCCGTCCTTACCAAGCTCCGTATAATCCCCAACCAAATATTCCCCAATACAATCCTCTCCCAAGAGAGACCTTCAGAAGGAATCAGTTCACCCACATTGGTGAATCGTATTCAAGTTTGTTTCAAAAGCTAATCAGGCTAGGTCTGCTACAACCAGTGGCCCCAAACCGGGCAAACCCCCAGTCCCCCTCGCACTAAGTTGATACTAGATGTGAATACCACTCAGGAGCACTGGGGCATGACACTAAAGATTTTTGGACTCTTAAAAGAGTAGTGGAAGACCTCATCGAGGTCCAAGCAATAGCGCTTAGGGATGAAGATGACCCTAATATGATGAACAATTCACTTACACTGGGCCAATAGTCAGAATGATTTGTAAAGATGAAAATTTGACTCGGCACTGAAGGCCACTGCAGCCATTGCCGAGACAAGAGAAAAGCCAAGAAACGGTCGCCAAGCCTGAAAGTTCCCCATCAGATGGGAGTCTCGATAGCCAGTCTTGCTATCCTTTCTGCGTCTGGATTATCTCAAGGTGTGATCCAGATGTTTTACTTTATTGTCTTACTTTCCGATGTAAACCCTTCTATCTTTAAACTTCAAAAGAAAAAGTAAAAGAATCAAAAAAATCAAAAAATCAAATGGAGTTAATATTTCATTTTTAGGAATGTCTCTTTTCTTAATCTTGTCTCTTTTCTTATTCTACTTTCAGTTCTGTTAAATGCAGATTTCAATTACATGATATACTTGCAGACTTCATGCCCAGATCCTAAAATTCTGTCAGACTTTGAAATAATGAATCAAGAATCAGAATGCAATGAAGATAAGTTTAAGGAAATAAAACAAAGACTTGGAACAACCAAAGAAAAATTGGTTCAGATTGGAAAGGTTCATACATTGCAACAAGAGTACTGCCAAAAGAGTAGGTTTGTACTTGGGATACATCAAAAAAAATGTCCATGAAATAACTGTCAATGCAGGTGCAGTCAAAAGGTACTATGTTTGATCCTACATATAGTATTAAATGTTCTCTGGTTGGGATGACAAAGGCTTTCATTCTTGCTACCCAAACACCATTACCCATTTTGCCAACTATTTAAGTCGGTTACCTTTCTTTGATTACCCTCTTTGGAACCTAAAAGTGTTATTTAAAAAAAAGGGAAAATAAAAAGAAAAAAAGAAGAAAAAAACAAAAAAAAGAGACAAAAAGAAAATGAAATGAAAAAAAGGAGAACAAGGAAAGGAAAAGAAAGAGAAAACAAAACAAAACAGAGAAAAAGAAATCAACAAAAACAAAAACAAAAGTTTCTTGAACTATGTTCGACTTGATTCCGAAAGGATACGTAGGCAGCCTCTCTCTAGGGTTTAGTCACACAAAAATAAAAATCCAAATTCCCCCCAAAGTAAAACTGGGGCAGAAGTTATAATGGTTCGGCGTTGGTTTTGCCTAAAAGGTTCTAAAGTTGTAATTCAATCCAATACCCCAAATTCTGTTCAAGTCCTTCTGATCAATCGGTAAAGATGTCCAAAATTGGAGGATACAGTTACTTAGATATGATACAACCAAATGAGAGAAATAAAATGAGAGAGTCTTATTGGTGAAAACCCACACGGGCACCGTGAGGTGATGGTAAAAAGAGAAATTGAAAATGAGAGAGTCTTGTTAGTGAAAACTCGCAAAGAGCACTGTAAGGCGACGGTGAGAAAAGAAATGAGAGAGGTTAGCCGGTGAAAACCCGCAAAGGGCACCGCTGATCGAAAAAGAGGATCATCAATCACTGACATTGACACAATCCTGGGCAAGGTTTCTCTGTTTGGATGCATAAGTTGTGATGAATTTCTGAGAGTCAGACAGTTTACACGGATTAAGCATCCAGTCCAAGAGGCATGTCATGTTCATCGAATTCCGCATGTACTCCAGATAAATCCTTCTTTCCTTTCCCCGAAAGGGATACCTCTTGTCTAAATTCATTTGTCCATTCCATTATTTGTTTTTTCTTTCAATCCATTTCGATCTAAGTCTATTTCGAAACTGAGACAAAGAAAGAATGTCAAGACTGATTTACAGGGTTCTCATTTGATACGAGCTAATATGCAAAAGGCACCCAGCCTCGTCAAGGTAATCAAGTCGACCTCGACTGGCCATGGCGGTCGATGCTTAGAAATCAAAACTCCTGATAGGAGGAAATCAAATTGAAGGGTCGATAAGGCATATGAAATTAAAAAGGTTGAGTCCCACGTGGCTAATCATCTCGACAAGCTTTGAAAAGCCCGAATACGCCAAACGCTCTGAAATTAAAGTTGGAAGAAAGAAGCCAGAATTGAAAGGCTTATGGAGGCGAAATAATGTTGGAAAAGGTTAAGTCCCACGGGACTAGCCCTTGCAGCAAAGTTTGAGGAGTCAACCGGGAAAAAAAAATTCAGAAGTGAAGGCAAAATAAAGTCGAAAAGGTTGAGTCCCATGCGACCAACCTTCATGGCAAAATTAGAAAAAGCCCAGATCCCCAGATTTAGGAATGAAACAAATCCCCAGTGAGCAAGCAAGCAATAGAGACCTTTATTGAAAGATTCGGGCCGAGATCAAGTGACTGAAACACTCAAGGCCACAAAAACCAACCACTGTTTCAAACTGACAAATTGTTCTTTGTTTGAAAAATAGGAAAACATGTGTAATTCAAAGCAACCTTGCAAGAAGAAGATGCAACAAAAGCAAACCACGCAGAGACTAAAATGGCTCTACAGCAATAGTCAACCCAAAAGGAAGTCCCCTCCAAATTCTTTACTCACTCTCGTAAATAAGAATGATGACAAATGAAATGAAATGAAATGAAAAGAAGAAAAGTTCATAGCCTTGTTAGTATAGGGTCACCAATCCCTAACTGCATCTTTTCCAACATAGGGTCTTACTCCCTAGTTGATGCCAGCATAACCTAATGAATTTTCCAACATAGGGTCCCACTCCCTAGTTGATGTCAGCATAACCTGATGACTTTCCAACATGGGGTCCCACTCCCTAGTTGATGCCAGCATAACCTGATGACTTTCCAACATAGGGTCCCACTCCCTAGTTGATGCCAGCATAACCTGATGACTTTCCAACATAGGGTCCCACTCCCTAGTTGATGCCAGCATAACCTGATGACTTTCCAACATAGGGTCCCACTCCCTAGTTGATGCCAGCATAACCTGATGACTTTCCAACATAGGGTCCCACTCCCTAGTTGATGCCAGCATAACCTGATGACTTTCCAACATAGGGTCCCACTCCCTAGTTGATGCCAGCATAACTTGATGACTTTTCCAACATAGGGTCCCAATCACTAGTTCCACCATAACCTGATAACTTTCCAACATAGGGTCCCATTCCCTAGTTGATGCCAGCATAACCTGATGACTTTCCAACATAGGGTCCCACTCCCTAGTTGATGCCAGCATAACCTGATGACTTTCCAATATAGGGTCCCACTCCCTAGTTGATGTCAGCTGATGACTTTTCCAACATAGGGTCTCACTCCCTAGTTGATGCCAATATAACCTGATGACTTTTCCAACATAGGGTCCCACTCCCTAGTTGATGAAAGCATAACCTGATGACTTTTCCAACATAGGGTCCCACCCCCTATTTGATGTCAGCATAACCTGATGACTTTTCAACATAGGGTCCCACTCTCTAGTTTATACCAACATAACCTGATGACTTTCCAACATAGGGCCCCGCTCCCTAGTTGATGCCAACATAACCTGATGACTTTTCCAACATAGGGTTCCAATCCCTAGTTGATTCCAACATAACCTGATAACTTTTCCAACATAGGGTCTCCACTCCCTAGTTGATGCCAGCATAACCTGATGACTTCTCCAACATAGGGTCTCCACTCCCTAGTTGATGATTTTCCAACATAGGGTCTCCAATCCCTGGTTGATTTTATGTTAAACATAGGGTCTCCATTCCGTAGTCTCTTTTTTCCAGGGTACACCATTCCCACCCTTTTATGCTTCCAATAATGTAGTATAGATTTTTGTTACAATAACTCACGAAATCTTTCTAGTGAAAATCGGGGCAGACAAATTTCGTTCGCTTGTTTGTGTCACGACCCAAATTTCCAACCCATGGGATCGTGATGGCGCCTAACATAACACTTGCTAGGCAAGCCAATGTTAGAAAATTAATCAACCATTTTCCTTTGAATATTTACTTAAACACAGTGAAATAATTTTTAAAAAGGATAATACTAATAAAGGTCAATAATAAGCCGAACCATGAACTTTGTATATAACTAGAAAACTACCCCAGGGTCTGGTGTCACAATTCACAAACTACTAAAGAATACTACAAATATTTGGATGAAAGAAAACATATGTCTGTTTTGAATGAAGTAAAACAGTAAATAACTAATGAGGATAAGACTCCAGGAATCTGCAGACGCCAGCAGATCTACCTCGTGTCTCCAAACGAAAATGCTCAGCCACTAAGATCTCATAACACTGGCCGGTACCTGGATCTGTACAAAAGAGTGCAGAGTGTAGTATCAGTACAACCGACCCCATGTACTGAGTAAGTTCCGAGTCTAACCTCGACGAAGTAGTAATATCCAAGTTTCAATTTAAATCACAATAAAAATCAGAGTATGAAAGCCTTTTTAATAAAACCGCAGTTTTCCAAATCCTTATTTTCTAAAGTCAGAAAAACATAAGTATTCACCCTTATCGCTCCTTGTTGTGGCGCGCAACCTACTCCCACCTGTCCACCCTTATTGCTCCTCCCTATATATATCACCCTTATTTCTCCTTGTTGCGGCGTGCAACCCGCTCCCACCAGATATATCATATCAGATTATTTATAAAAACTTTCACAATTCAGGTCAAGCCTTTCACAACATTTTTATATCAACAATTGTAAACAGAAGTTGTAAAACTCATAAACTTCATCAATTATCATCTCGTAACAAAGTCAGCCGGAATGTATATACATATCGTAACACTGACAACCAGCCCAATCCTTATGTAACACAACAAAACCAAGAGAACAACCAACACTTCCAAATTAATTGGAGCATGCTTAACAATGAATTAATAAATCTAAATAGACATATAAACCTCAATGACCATGAAACAATTAAGCCCAGAAGCAAATAATTGGAAACAGGGAAAGGATCATGGTTAACAGACAATTTGGTGGTTCATAGATACTCGTCACCTCATCTATACACCACACACATGTGAATTCACATAGCATTTAAGTTGGGAATTCTTATTCCCTCAAATCAAGGTTAAACCAAGCACTAACCTCAATTTTGTAGGTCACTCACTGCTCAATTACCGCTTTTCCTTACGAATTTTGCTCTAACCCACTTGAATCTAATCATAATTAGCTCAATATCATTAATTAAATCTAAAGGAAGTAACTTTACTGAAAATTTGTGATTTTCCTAAGTTTTCTCAAAAAAAAGTTAAAACCCGACCCTGGTCCCGCTTGGTCCAAACTCGGGGTTCGGACCAAATTTCATTTACCCATTCATCCCCGAACCCGAATATGCAAATAGTTCCGAAATAACCTCAATTCGAGGTCAAAATCCCATTTTTATAAAATTCCCTAATTCTACCCAAACCCTCAAATTTTACCATGAAAATTCTTGATTTTGAATTGAAAGTGATGAAAAGCAATGAGTAATTGAAAGAAAAGAGCTAATGAACACTTACCTATGATTTTGGAAGAAAAAGCCTTGAGAAAATCGCCCTAGGTCTTCTACCTTTTGTGAAAAATAAGAAAAAAAGACTGGAGTTCTAATTAATATGAACTCACTGCCCGACCCTCGCACTTGCGGTGCCTGGGTCACACATGCGCTTGCGCACGTGCGAAAGTTCTTCCGCTTCTGCGGAAAAGGTAAATGGCCACTGGGGTCGCACATGCGGACAATTGTCCGTTTCTACGGTCCCTCTTCTGCGCATGAAGTCCGTATCTGCGAAAAAAGGGGAAGATGGCCTGGGTCGCACCTGCGGCCTTCCTCTCGCACCTGCGGCCTAAGGTTCGCAGGTGAGGGCACACCAGAACTGGTGCGCCAGCAGATTTTACAAGTTTAGAAACATCCCGAAGCCTATCTGAAACTCACCCGAGCCCTCGAGGCTCTAAACCAAACATGCACGCAAGTCTAAAAACATCATGCAGACTTCCTCATGCGATCAAATCATGAAAATAACATTTAAAACTATGGATTCAACCTCAAAACTCATCATTTTTCTCAAGAACACTCAACTTTCACTATTTCTCAACCGGACGTCCGAATCACATCAAATCAATTTCGATTCTTACCCAATTTCACATATAGGATGTAAACATCATAACAAACCTATATAGAGCTCCGGAACCAAGACACGGAGCCGATACCAGCGGTTTCAAACATTAATTTTATTTCTTGATTTCATTAAAAATCCAACAGAACAATTTCTTTCCAAAATTGATATCTAAGGCTAGGGACCTCGAAATTCAGTTCCGGACATACGCTCAAGTCCCATATTTTACTACGGACCTCCCGGAATCATCGGAACATAGATCCGGGTCCGTTTACTAAAAATGTTGAACAAAGTCAACAAAACCCAAGTTTTAAATTCCAAAAATTACTATTTCTCATATTTTTCACATAAAAGCTTTTCGGTTTCACGCCCGGACTGCGCATGCAAATCGAGGTAATAAATTAATCTTTTTAAGGCTAACGAGCATGGAATGGAGTTTTAATTCATAAGATGACCCTTTGAGTTATCACAATCTCCACCTATAAAACAAACGTTCGTCCTCGAACGGACATAGAAAATTACCTGAAATGGCAAACAAGTGGGGATATCTACTTTGCATGTCCGACTTGTGACTCCCAAGTAGTTGCCTCAACAGGCTGACCCCTCCACTGCACTCGAACTGAAGGGTAACTCTTTGATCTTAACTGACGAACCTGCCGGTGTAGAATGGTTGTCGGCTCCTCCTCATAAGTCAAATCATTGTCCAATTGGACAGAGCTGAAATATAGCACATGGGACGGGTCATCATAATATTTTCAGAGCATAGATACATGAAATACCGGATGAACTGAGGATAACCCTGGAGGAAACACAAGTTTATAAGCTACCTCTACCACATTATCAAGAATCTCAAATGGTCCGATATAACTAGGGTTCAACTTATCCTTCTTCCCAAATCTCATAACACACTTCATGGGCGATACCTGAAGTAATACTCTCTCTCCAACCATGAATGCCACATCACGAACCTTACGGTCAGCGTAACTATTTTTCCTAGACTGAGCTGCACGAAGTCGATCCTGTATAATCTTGACCTTATCTAAGGCCTCTTAAACTAAGTCTGTACCCAATAACCGAGCCTCTCCCGGCTCAAACCAACCAACTAGCGATCTACATTGCCTACCATATTACGCCTCATAGGGAGCCATCTGAATGCTCGACTGATAACTATTATTGTAGGCAAACTCCACTAACGGCAAGAACTGATCCCAAGAACCTCCAAAGTCAATAACACAAGCGCAGAGCATATCTTCTAAAATTTGAATAGTACGCTCGGACTGCTCATCCGTCTGAGGATGAAATGTGGCGCTCAACTCAACTCGGGTACCAACTCTCTCTAAACTACCCTCCAAAAGTGCGAGGTAAACTTCATACCTCGATCAGAAATGATAGACACGGGCACACCGTGAAGGCAAACAATCTCTCGAATATATATCTCTGCCAACCGCTCCGAAGTGTAAGTACTTGCCACTGGAATGAAATGTGATGATTTAGTCAACCTATACACAATAACCCAAATGACGTCGAACTTCANAAGAATCAACTCACGAAGGCCATCAAAATTAGGCACACATATACGACCCTGCATCCTCAAAACACCATCATCTCCAACTATAACCTTCTTGGCACCACCGTGCCGAACTGTGTCCCTAAGGACCATCAAGTGCGGGTCATCATCCTGCCGATCACTAATACGCTCGAATAAGAAAGACCGAGCAATTGTACAATCTAGAACATGGCTGGGCGAAATATCCAACCTCACGAACTGATTAGACAATGTCTGAATGTTTGAAGCTAATAGTCTCTCACTAACTGGATTACATGCAAGGCTGCCCATACTTACTGCTTTCCAACTCAATGCGTCGGCCACCACATTGGCCTTTCCCAGATGATACAATATAGTGACGTCATAATCTTTCAATAACTCTAACCATCTCTTCTGTCTCAAATTAAGATCCTTTTGCTTGAACAAGTACTGGAGGCTATGATGATCTGTGTAAACCTCACATGGCACGCCATAAAGATAATGCCTCTATATTTTCAATGCATGAACAATGGCTGCCAACTCTAAGTCATGGACAGGATAATTCTTCTCATGAATCTTTAACTGCCAAGACGCATATGATATCACCCTGCCCTCTTACATCAATACCTCTCCTAATCCAACACGGGAAGCATCACAATATACCGTGAAAGATCCTGAACCTGATGGTAACACCAATACCGGTGTTGAAGTCAAGGTTGTCTTGAGCTTCTAGAAGCTCGCCTCACACTCATCCGACAATTTAAATGGGGCACCCTTCTGAGTCAATCTCGTCATCGGGGTTGTTATAGATGAGAACCCCTCCACAAAACGACAGTAGCATATCGCCAAACCCAAGAAGTTCCTGATTTATGTGGCTTAAGTGGGTATAGGCCAGTTCTTGACTGCCTATATCTTCTTACAATCTACCTGAATACCCTCTGTTGACACGAAGTGACCCAAGAAAGCTATTGAATCTAACCAGAATTCACACTTTGAAAATTTTGTATACAACTGATTATCCCTCAAGATTGGAGTGCTACACGGAGGTGTTGTTCATGCTCCTCCTGACTACGGGATTATATAAGAATATCATTAATGAACACAATTACGAAAGAATGCAGATAAGGCTTGAAAACTCGATTCATCAAATCCATAAAGGCTGTTGGGGCATTAGTCAAGCCAAAAGACATCACCAAAATTCATAGTGCCCATACCTTGTCCAAAAGGCTATTTTAGGAACATCAGACTCCCTAATCTTCAATTGATGGTAGCCCGATATCAGATCAATTATCAAAAACACACTGGCACCCTAAAGCTGATCAAATAAATCATCAATTCTCGGCAACAGATACTTATTTTTTATAGCATCTTTATTCAACTGACAGTAATCTATACACATCATCATCAATCCATCCTTCTTCTTTATAAAAAAAACCAGTGCACCTCAGAGCGAGACACTAGGCCTGACGAAACCTTTATCAAGCAGGTCTTGCAACTGTTCTTTCAATACTTTCAATTCTGGTGGGGCCATCCGGTATGGAGGAATAGAGATGGGATGAGTGCCTGGAGCAACATCAATACAAAAATCGATATCCCTCTCGGGTGTCATCCTCGACAGATCTGGATGAAACACTCGAATAATAGGCACTGACTCTTTTGAAGAAATCTCGGCATCACAATCACGAATATGAGCCAAATAAGCCAAACAACATATCTCAACCATACGACGAGCCTTGGCATAAGAAATCACTTTGCTGGGAGAATGACCATGAGTCCCTTTCCATTCTAACCGAGGCAATCCCAGCAAATCTAAAGTAATTGTCTTGGTATGACAGTCCAATATGGCATAATAAGGTGACAACCAATCCATGCCCAATATGACATCAAAATCGACCATGTCAAGAAGCAAAAGGTCTACACTAGTTTCAAGACCCTCAATAATGAATACGCACGAACGATATACACAATCTAAAACAATATCATCCCCTCACCGGCATAGACACATAAACAGGGACACTCAAAGAATCGCGGGGCACAACCAAATATGAGGCAAAATAGGATGACATATAAGAATAAATAGACCCCAAATCAAACAAAACTAAAGCATCTTTATTACAAACTGAAATGGTACCTGTGATAACTTCATTGGAGGACTCTGCCTCGGGTCTGGCTGGAAATGCATATAATTGGGGTTGGGCCCCACCACCCTGAACTACATCATCGGGAGGACCCTGACAGGTGGTCCTCCAACTCTAATGAGCCGACCACCACCTCTAGCGAGGTGGGCCACCTCTAGCATTATGAACTCTACCTCTGTCTATCTGACCCCTACCCCTAGCTGGCTAGGGAGCTGGTGCTCCAGCTGGTGCCGGAACTATAGCAGGAGAATTCTGGAACTGAGGTTGGCTGCCCAAAAATTTTGGACAAGATCTCTGAATGTGTCCATACTCACCACACTCATAACAACCATCCTGATACTGAGGTTGACCCTGATGAACCGGCTAACCACGATAATAACTCTGAAGAGGAGGTGCTCTGATAGGGGCTGACTGATCGGAATAAGACAAGTAAGAGCCACAACCACCTGAAGCACCATAGGACGTCTGAAGTGTTGAATTAAATGGCCTGAAAGAATGGCCTCTACCTTGAGTATCTCTGCCTCCATATGAGGCACCGCTGAATCTACCGGAATGGCGAGGTCTCTTGTCTGACCCCTAACCTCCCATATCGATAACCATAACCATCTCAACTCTTGTAATGACCTGACTGGTATTTTTGAGAATATAAGCTCCGTTCGGTGGCATAAGGTCTTGAACAGCTTCGTATTATGTATATCGACATGCGTGCATGGTCGGGTTCAGTTACCGGATGATTCAGAGTCGAATTGGAAGAAGGATTGTTGTTTTGCAAGCTTAAACAGTGAAGTTTTGATTAGAATTTGACTTTTATATAAATGGCTCCGGAATGAGTTATGGATGATGTCAGCAACTTCGTATGGTGATTTTGGGCTGAGGAGCGCGTCCGGAATGTGTTTTCGAGGTCTATGGTAGATTTAGGCTTGGATTGGCGAAAGTTAGATTTTCGGCGATTTCGGCCGATAGGTGAAATATTGATATCGAGCCTGGAATGGAATTCTAGATCTGGCTATAGGTTCGTAGTGTCATTTGTTAGCGGTGTGTCAAATTTGAGGTCATTCGGACTAGTTTTGACGTATTTCGACATCAGTAGTGGATTTTGGAAATTTCATAAGTTCTTAGGCTTGAATCCATACATAATTGGTGATTTTGATGTTATGTGATGTGGTTTGAAGGCTCGACTAAGGTTGGATAATGTATTAGGACGGGTTGGTAAGTTTGGTTGATATCCCGGGGGCCTCGGGGATGTTTCAGTTGCTCAACGGGATGGTTTTGGACTTAGAAAACCAGTTGAAGCATTGTTGGTTCAGGTGTTTCGCACCTGAGGATGGGGAGCCGCAGGTGCGGACATGAAGGTGCGGTAGAGGGCGTCGCAAGTGTGGTTTTGGTCAAGGGCATCCATGCTCGCAGGTGCGTACGGGGTTCCACAGGTGCAAAGCCGCAGATGCGGCCCAGTGATCGCAGGTGCGGCCCCAGTTCTTTTATTGAGTTTTCGCACCTGCGATGTATTTTCCGCAGATGCGGTCCAATTAGCCGCAGGTGCGATCATCGCTGGGCAGAGAGTTTATAGTCGAGGGTTTGTTCATTTTCACTCCATTTTTATTTTGAGCTCGGGAGAAGGCGATTCTTTGACGGATTTTCAGAGGAATCTTGTGGGTAACGATTTCTTACTCGAATTTGGTTTTATTGCATTAACCTATTGTGGTTTTCCTCATTTAATCAAAGAGTTTGAGAGTAAAAGTTTGGAAATGGGAGAAAAAGTTTCCGAATTGAAAATCCGAGATTTAAGTGAGATTATGACGTCGGATTTTGATGATTCTTGTTCGAGTGTTCTCATAAATGAGCGATTGTTCATAATTTATAAATTTTACCCGATTTTGAGATGTGGGCCCGGGGTACTTTATGGGAGATTTTTCCTAATTTCGCGTCTTAGCTTCGAATTTATTAGTTAAACTAGTTGCTTGTAGTATTATTTCCACGATGCTATTGATTTGATTAGATTTGGGCCATTAGGAGTCGGATACTCGTGGCAAGAACGTGATTTCAAGTTTGGTCCGAGCGGTTGAGGTAAGTATCTTGACTAACCTTATGTGGGGGAACTACCCCTTAGGATTGAGTCTTCTATGTTGATTGTAGCCCGTGTACGCGAGGTGACGAGTGCGTACTCGGAATTATTTTCAAATAGGTTGGCCTTTTAGGATTCTTAGGTCCTTATATTCCCTGTGTATGAAGTTGTATTTGTTATATCTGAGTTGCGCTTGCTAGTTCATCTATTTCTACTTAAATTCGAAATTACTTGCTTAGTTTTCCTTTGTTGCTTATTTGATCTTAATTGACTTAACTGAAGAATTTACATTTTCTACCGGCGTGCTATATCTTCCTTCATAAACTGCCTATTTGACTAGAATTAGCAAAACCTCGCCCTATAATTGTTTAGCAGTGATTGGAATATCTATACGTTGGTGTCAAGCATGCCCGTGAGTCGTACATTGTGATTTCTATTATTTTTCCCTTAAGTGGTACTTAGGTTTAGTTGATAATCATCCTTGTTGATGGTATTTCCTTGGTGTTCCATGTTACTGAGCATTGTTCAAGCTGAGTTTTATTCTGTAAAGTTGATTGTTTAGGCGAGATTGGTTATAGTTGTTTCCCTTGCCGGGATGATTGGTTTCTTATTGATGACTTGAATATTGTGAATCGTTGCTATATTTGTTTTGTTTTTCCCTCGTTATATCGCTTCACTTGTGCTTGGCATTCCCTTCAGCGGCTACTTCTTATGAGTGAGTTTTTACCATTCTTGTGATTCAAGTCTTTGTATTGATTTGCTCGTCGCACCTTGCATTCTGTCTTTTGTTGCTTTTGCGCCTGTTGTGGCGATGTGTGTTGTTTTTATCACATTCTGGTTGTTTCCTCAGCTGGTTGCATTGCATATTTAAATTAGGACTACGGACGTATTATGGGAGCTTTCCCCCTGTACTGCATTGCATATTTAAATTGGGACTACAGACGTATTCTGGGAGCTTTCCCCCTGTATTGCATTGCATATTTAAATTGGGACTACAGATGTATTCCGGGAGCTTTTCCCCTGTACTGCATTGCATATTTAAATTGGGACTACGGACGTATTCCGGGAGCTTTCCCCCTGTACCGCATTGCATATTTAAATTGGGACTACAGACGTATTCCGGGAGCTTTCCCCCTGTACTTCATGACAAACTCTGAGTTACAGACTGAGTTCCGGTAGATTTATCTTGAGGAGATTATGATCGAAAGATTTTTATTTCAAAGGTATATTTGAAAAACATTTGTCTTGCAGAAAAGGATATTGAAATACATTTACTGGGGAAGTATATTTGAAAATCATGTATTTTGAAAGAATTATGTTTTAAAGATTTCCCTTTCTAAATATATATATATATATATATATATTTAGNATATATATATATATATATATATATATATATATATATATATATATATATATATATATATATATATATATATATATATATATATATATATATATACGCAGAAAGTATGTTTCAAGGAAAACTGTTCTATCCTGAAATGATTATATCTTTAAAGCTTTCAGTATAAACTGTTGTTTAAAAGTTTTCACCAATTTATTGGGTTTATTGGCTAAGGCCTGAAGTGAACAAACCGACGCGGTGCTGAGTTACCAGTGTTTTTATTGTGTTGTGATTTTCCGGTTTTGGCTTGTATTTCTGTCCGTTCTTCTGTGTACTATTACGATGTTCCATTGATTAAATTTCGGTAATTCCTTCTGCGTTATATTTTCATGTTGCTAATTATATCGTAAAATCTTTAGATAGATATTATGTTCGGTCATTTCTATAGTGATGTCTGTTTAATTTATTAGACCAGTGGTGTCTTGACTAGTCCTCATCACTACTTCACCGAGGTTAGTCTTGATGCTTACTAGGCACCGCTGTGGTGTGCTCATACTACACTTCTGTGCATTTTTTTGTGCAGATCTAGGTACTTGTTGTTAGTAGCTGCGCGGAATCATTGCCAAGGAGACTCAAGGTAACCTGTTGCTGCGTTCGTAGGCTTCGGAGTAACCTTCCTATTTTTATTCAATTGTTCTTACTATTTCTAAACAGTTGTTTTTAGGAGTTGTAGAAAAATTTCATAGAGCTTATGACTTGTATTACAGGTTTTTGGGAAATTGTTCTGTCAAGATTTCTATATCGAGACTGTTAGATTTCCTTTATTGTTGTTGTTATTCGGTAAATGTTAGGCTTACCTAGTCCCTAAGACTAGGTGCCATCATGATACCTAACGGAGGGAAAATTTGGGTCGTGACAGGTTGGTATCAGAGCTCTAGGTTCATAGGTGCTACGAGTCATAAGTGAGTTTAGTAGAGTCTTGCGGATTGGTACGGATATTTATTTACTTATCTTCGAGAGGCTACCAAACTATTAGGTCAATTTCATTTCTTTCATTCCTATCGTGCGAGTTCATTGACCTTGAAGTTTGAAATTTATCATTCTATTCTCTCACAGATGGTAAGGACACGAGTCGCGGTTCCTGATGATGTTACCCTCGAGACAGATGTCGCTAGGGGCAGAGGTCGAGGTCGATGAGGAGCACCTTCCGTAGTTAGGCCACCTACTAGAGCAGTCGTTGAGGAGCCGCCAGCAGTTCCAGTTGGTGGGCAGGCACCGGAGGTGCTTGTTGTTACCCCCGGGCTTCAAGAGACTTTAGCACAGTTTCTGAGCATGTTTGGTACATTGGCTCAGGCGGGGTTATTTCAGGTTGCACCAGTTACTTCACCGACCGGAGGAGGAGCCCAAACTCCCAGTGTCCACACTCTAGAGCAGCGAGTTCACGTTGGTCAGGATCCAGGTGTCGTAGTGACACAGCCTGTGGTTCCAGTTCAGCTCATGGTCAGAGAAACAACATCTGAGAGAGAGCAGCTTAGATTTGCAAGGTTCAAGAGATATAACCCTCATACATCAACGGATTGGCTTCAGAGAGTGCACAGGGTTTTCTGGAGGAGTGCCATAGCATCCTTCGCACTTTGGATATTGTTGAGACAAGTGGGTTGATTTTACTACATTCCAGCTTCATTGAGTGGCTTATTAGTGGTGGCGGGCATGTGAGTTGGGTAGTCCGTTCGAGTCAGCTTCACTTACGTAGAGTTAGTTTTCAGAGATGTTCTTGAGAGAGTTTGTAACCCAGTCCCTTCGGGATGCATGGCACGCGGAGTTTGAGCAGTTGCGCCAGGGCACTAGTATTAGAGTATGCCATCAGATTCAGTGATTTGGCCAGGCATGCACCTGCCTTAGTCGCTACAGTTAGAGGGCGAGTCCGTAGATTCATTGAAGGGATCAGGCATGATATTTGGTTCAGCATGGCTCGAGAGTTGGAGTCGTATGTTTCGTTTTAGCAAGTGGTAGGGATCGCTCACCGGTTAGAGGGCATGTGGGATCGGTAGCGAGAGAACAGACGAGATCAGGAGAGAGATTCCAGGGAGGCGAGGAGGCCTCGTAGACCGAAGAGATATGTTGGTCCTTATTTTGGAGGCAGGGTGCGACATAGTAGAAGTTTTGTGGGTCAGCTAGTTCAGTTTGCATTACCAGCTTTGCATGGGGTTTCAGGTACTCGTGGGTCTCAGAGTACTCGTATCGCACAATTTCCACAGCCACGCCAGCAGAGAGGTTGTTTTGAATGTGGAGATACCATTCACAGGGTGAGAGATTGTCCCAGGCTCTAGACAGATGTGTTACAAGAGGGCATTCAGGTGGGTAGAGGGCGCCCAAGAGGGGGAGGCCCGGCCCGTTGATGTGTTTCGTATAGTAGGCTGGAGGTCGTTGTGCCAGATGTTATCGTACAGGTATGCTTTGATTTGTTACGGAGGGGCACCATTTGTATTTCATTATAGCTCTACTGGCCGGGACGAGTTCCCTTATTTGTCACTTCATTCATGAGTGAGTTTCATGTTTTGCACTCTTTCTTCGTGTTTGCTCCTGTTGGGAGATTTTGTGAGTGGTAGCCCCTGTCTATCGTTTGTTTCTACTCATTATTGAGAGATATGAGACTAGTAGTAAAATTCCTTTTGTCCAGTACGGTAGGCTTGATGTGATTCCTGAGTGTAGTGGTTACGAGCTATGACTCTTATGCTCCACCGGTATGGGAGCCAACACGTGTTGTAATTTTGTTGAAGGAAGCGATCTAGTAAAAAGTTTTATTTGGTGGGATATATATCCTATTTGTGATGTAGATTTGAGGGTGAAACCCTTGTGATCCTTCGTGATTCGATGTGTTTGAACCGGGCTGAGTACCGCGGTGGAAATCATACTAGGATGGGATCCTTGTGATTTGTTCATGTGCTTTTATTCTTTCCTTGTTATATTGTTTTGTAGGTTATAATTGATAAAGAGTTGTGCCAGTCGGGCTTGTTTGATAGTTTCCTTATGTGTTCTTCTTTTCATATTCATTCATTTTCGTTTTGTGCTCCTTGAGTTTTAGCTTACGGGGTGTGTGCCCGGTGGTATAAGTTGTGGTTTGGTGATCCATGTGTCAAAGTATGAGGTTCTAGTGTTTCTTGCATTATTACCAGTGTGATGAAGGTTTGAAATAGAGTTCTATCGGATATGAGGCTAATTGTCGGTGTTGAGTTGATTTCGGGCAGCTATTGTGATCAGAAGTGTTATTAAGGGCCTATGTGTGGTGTGTTATGTTGTGTGGTCGTGCCTTATGGGTGTAGGTATGATTTGATGTAGCTGTTTGAGACCGATACCGAATATGAATTTAGAATCGGGTCTTGTGGAAATGAAGAGAAGGTGAGAATTTGAGGTCTGAGGTTTATCGGTGTTGGTAGAAAGGCTAAATCAGAGTCGATACGGTGCCGTCAGGCTTATGTAGATTGGGGTGACGTGGGATCACCCGCGAGTGTATTTTGGAAGTGTGCATTTAGTGATTTGAAGACTTCGAGGCGAATATTGGCACGTTCGATGACGAATATTTATTTTAAGAAGGGGAGAAAGTAACGACCCGACCGGTCATTTTGAGAGTTTAAGCTCCGTTCGATGGCATAAGTTATTGAATAGCTTCATATTATGTATATCGACCTGCGTGCATGGTCGGGTTCAGTTACCGGATGATTCAGAGTCGAATTGGAAGAAGGATTGTTGTTTTTGAAGCTTAAATAGTGAAGTTTTGACCGGAATTTGACTTTTATGTAAACGGCTCTGGAACGAGTTATGGATGATGTCGGAAGCTTTGTATGGTGATTTTGGGCTGAGGAGCGCGTCCGAAATGTGTTTTCGAGGTCTGTGGTAGATTTAGGCTTGGATTGGCAAAAGTTAGATTTTCGGCGATTTCGGCCGATAGGTGAAATCTTGATATCGAGCCCGGAATGGAATTTCGGAAGCGACTGTAGGTTCGTAGTGTCATTTGTGACATGTGTGTTAAATTTGAGGTCATTCGGACTAGTTTTGACGTGTTTCGGCATCGGTTGTGGATTTTGGAAATTTCATAAGTTCTTATGCTTGAGTCCATGCATAATTGGGGATTTTGATGTTATGTGATGTGGTTTGAAGGCTCGACTAAGTTTGGATAAGGTATTAGGACGTGTTGGTAAGTTTGGTTGAAATCCCGAGGGCCTCGGGGATGTTTCGGATACTCAATGGGATGATTTTGGACTTAGAAAACCAGCTGAAACATTGTTGGTTCTGGTGTTTAGCACCTGCGGATGGGGAGCCGCAAGTGCGGACACATAGGTGCGGTGGAGGGCGTCGCAGGTGCGGCTTTGGTCAAGGGCAGCTAGGTTCGCAGGTGCGGACGGGGTTCCGCAAGTACGGAGCCGCAGATGCGGTCTGCGGCCCAGTCATCGCAGGTGCGGCCCCAAATCTTTTAGTGAGTTTTCGCACCTGCGATGTATTTTCTGCAGGTGCGGTCCAATTAGCCGCAGGTGCGGTCATCGTTGGGCAGAGAGTTTATATTCGAGGGTTTGTTCATTTTCACTCCATTTTTTATTTTGAGCTCGGGAAAAGGCGATTCTTTGATGGATTTTCAGAGGAATCTTGTGGGTAACGATTTCTTACTCGAATTTGGTTTTATTTCATTAACCTATTGTGGTTTTCCTCATTTAATCAAGGAGTTTGAGAGTAAAAGTTTGGAAACGGGAGAAAAAGTTCTCCAATTGAAAATCCGAGATTTGAGTGAGATTTTGACTTCGGATTTTGATGATTCTTGTTTGAGTGTTCTCATAAATGAGCGGGTGTTCATAATTTGTAAATTTTACCCGATTTTGAGACGTGGGCCCGGGGTACTTTATGGGAGATTTTTCCTAATTTCCCGTCTTAGCTTCGAATTTATTAGTTAAACTAGTTGCTTGTAGTATTATTTACACGATGTTACTGATTTGATTAGATTTGGGCCATTTGGAGTCGGATACTCGTGGCAAGAACGTGATTTCAAGTTTGGCCCGAGCGGTTGAGGTAAGTATCTTGCCTAACCTTGTGGGGGGGAACTACCCCTTATGATTGAGTCTTCTATGTTGATTGTAGACCGTGTACGCGAGGTGACGAGTGCGTACTCGGACTTATTTTCAAATAGGTTGGCCTTTTAGGATTCTTAGGTCCTTATATTCCCTGTGTATGAAGTTGTATTTGTTATATCTGAGTTCCGATTGCTAGTTCATCTCTTTCTACTTAAATTAGAAATTACTTGCTTGGTTTTCCTTTGTTTCTTATTTGATCTTAATTGACTTAACTGAAGACTTTACCTTTTCTACTGTCGTGCTATATCTTCCTTCATAAACTGCGTATTTGACTAGAATTAGCAAAATCTCGCCCTATAATTGTTTAGCAGTGATTGGAATATCTATGCGTTGGTGTCAAGCATGCCCGTGAGTCGTACATTGTGATTTCTATTATTTTTCCCTTAAGTGGTACTTAGGTTTAGTTGATAATCATCCTTGTTGATGGTATTTCCTTGGTGTTCCATGTTACTGAGCATTGTTCAAGATGAGTTTTATTCTGTAAAGTTGATTGTTTAGGCGAGATTGGTTATGGTTGTTTCCCTTGCCGGGATGATTGGTTTCTTATTGATGACTTGAATATTGTGAATTGTTGCTATATTTATTTTGTTTTCCCCTCGTTATATCGCTTCACTTGTGCTTGGCATTCCCTTCAGTGGCTACTTCTTATGAGTGAGTTTTTACCATTCTTGTGATTCAAGTCTTTGTATTGGTTTGCTCGTCGCACCTTGCATTTTGTCTTTTTTTGCTTTTGCGCCTGTTGTGAAAATATGTGTTGTTTCTGTCGCATTCTGGTTGTTTTCCTCAGTTAGCTGAATTGCATATTTAAATTGGGACTACGGACATATTTCGGGAGCTTACCCCCTGTACTGCATTGCATATTTAAATTGAAACTACGGACGTATTCTGGAAGCTTTCCCCTTGTACTACATTGCATATTTTAATTGGGACTATGGATGTATTCCGGGAGCTTTCCCCCTGTACTACATTGCATATTTAAATTGGGACTATGGACGTATTCCGGGAGCTTCTCCCTGTACTGCATTGCATATTTAAATTGGGACTATGGACGTATTCCGGTAGCTTTTCCCCTGTACTTCATGACAAATTCTGAGTTACGGACTAAGTTCCAGTAGATTTATCTTGAGGAGATTATGATCGAAAGATTTTTATTTCAAAGGTATATTTGAAAAAC
>MDKI01098076.1:0-43751 GCA_005239505.1 Nicotiana paniculata | reverse complement strand
ACACGGAGCATCTCACGGAAGGTATCCTCGTTTCCATGCTGCACCTCAAACTCATGCCACTTACTCCAAAAATCAGGGTCTGATCTAGGGTCTGCAAATTGTGATGAGTGTTTGTATAGTGCACGGGCACGGTCGATCTCTCCTAGGCTCTTCTCCAATTCAGCATATTTTAAGCACATAACTTTCACGTCCTTGTCCGGAAGCCCAGACTCAATTGCTTGTTCATATATCTCCCTTGTTCTTGGAACACCAAATATCTCAGCCGCACGAGCTATGTAGATCTCATACATGCTCAATTTCTCATTTGCTGGAACAGCTTTTGTAGCTTGATCATACACCCTCATAGCCCGCTTGGCAAGACCATAGTCTTCCTCTAGTTTAGCATATTGAAGATACAATGGCTTCACAGCATCAGCAGGGGCCTGGTAGGAATTGAAACGGAGACAGTATGAGGTGAGTATACCTAGTCAAATAGAATTTATTTGAGCATGCTTTGATATGCAACTATGGAGACGAGGTAGTTAGATATTAAATAAGAGCCTCTACAAACAGCATTAAGCAAAATTCCTCCCATAATTTGAAAGTGCGATTATTATCCAAGAGATGGCCCAATATAGGTATTCTAGACTATACAACAGGTTTTCTGTGATATCGGCAATTTGCCGTAAACATATGCAGCCAAAATAAATATAAGATGCACACAGGTAGACAGGGAAAGACGTCAAAGTAAACCTAAGAAGGAAAATCAAGAAGGACAGAAGATTGCATAAAATAATATGATGAGTGGTCTACACATATGTGACGCTCTTATCCAGGCAGAAATACTATGAATTAAAAGTATAGGACGAGGAACGCCAAAGAGATAATTTAGAAAGTAGTTGAAGAATAAAGATAAGTGGTGGCTGATGGGAGATGGATTTCCCGACAGTTTCTTTTACAGAAACAGGTGGCTCACACAACAATATAGGTAGCCAATGATTTCTCCCATCAGTTTAAATCTGTTTCCAAGAAAAGATCTGCTAATTATTCTTCTTTTATTTACAACATTGAGTTACACTTCTTTGTTTTTCAATTAAAAAAAACAATATTAGGTTACACCAGAAAAAGTGTTGGGCGAAAGTTGATTGATTGACACTAAATTGGACCCCAAAAAGAGGTGGATGTTCCTGCTGTGCAAGAGGTATGCAAGTCCAAGGAGTTCTAAAGAATATCAGATCTGTACAAACAGTCAAAAGAGTGACTGCTGCCCTTATGTACATTCTACATTCATAATCATATGATATTGTTAATGAGAAGCAAATGTCCCACTATCAGAGAGATTGGTAACATCTCTACAAGTTCATTAAGGGAGATGGAGAAAAAAACAAGGAAGACTCGTGAGATTTTATACATAAGATGAGAACCATACCAAAAAAAAAATGAATCCTTGAACTCCAGCAATGACAATTGATCAACTTACTTTTTTGGAGCATATTAGGATTCGATTTTACAGTTCAGAATTATACCATAACAAAACAAAGTTTTATACGTTGATTAAACACAAAAGTCAACAAAATGGTACTGCCATATACATACCTCTTCTACAGCATGCTCAAATAACTCTCTAGCTCGTTCCAGCTTTGACTTCCCATATCTCTTCACAAATTTGGAAAGATAGGTAACCCATATATCCTTTACATGTGGGTACTTGAAGATCTTCACACCCCTCTCATAAACCTTGAATGCATCCTCAAAGTACTTATGATCCTACACAAAATGAATATGAGACATTACGTTAAATCCAATTGCACCAGAGAACAAAGAAATTTTGCAACTCTAATGTATGCATCTTTTTTTCCCTTAATCTTCACTTTATCCTCTTGCTTTTATGATTTACATCTTAATATTTTCGTTTCTTAATGAAATAATAAAAGAGTCATTTGTGATGGATAAATCATAAAAATAGTAATTGCGTGATTCACAAAAAAGCAGAGTGAAGGGAGGGAAGATGAGAAAATGGGGGAGTCCAGGGAAAAGCGGCCAAGCACCAGTAGTGAAGCCATCCAGTAAATAGTCACTATCTATGCAAAGGGCTCCTTCTAGATGGCAAATCAATAACAGTTAAGATTTCCAGGTCATAAAAGTAAAGAGTGGAAAGATTTCATGCTGTAAGCAGAAATTACGATAGGATCGTGCAGAATAAGTACACCGCTCTACATGGATTTGTGTAGAAGACACAATCTGATATTTGTGACAACATTCTTTTGGGGGAATTAAAAAGAAATTTCGCCTAGCACGCCACAAACCAAGAAGTTAGTAGTTCTTTAATAAAACTCAAAGACGTTATTTAGCTTCCCACGTGAGAAGTGATGGAATGGAAAATTGGAAAAGATTTAAAATAGCTGTTGGATCATGGTAAGTAACGTACAAAATGAAAGTTATCAGCACTTCTTAGTGACAACTTAGTATCCCACGTGTCTTGTAAACCAACAAATATGCTATCTGAGATCTTTTTAATCTGATGAAAGAAAAAAAAAGAGGTCTTTATAATCTGGAGATTACTAGCTTGCTCATATTCCCTTCTCTCTTTCTCCCATTATTGCCCCTTATTCCTTTTCCTTGTATTTTCACCCCTCCAACTCCACTTTTTTTCTTCTGGGTAATTCAATCCCTATTTTGCCCTCATAAAATTATCTCTTCTAAAGCTTTGCAAAAGAATCAATGTTAAGGGGTAAATCGTATATAATTAAAAAAAAAAAAAAAAAAGGAGGAGAAGGTGCAAACCAAGAAATGGTTCATACATTAGGGACGCAAAAAGCAAAAGAACTCCCTGTTCTTTTAAGAGCATGTGAAAAAGTAGGATGATAAGATGAGAACAAAACTCAGCAGTGATTGCAAGTAAAATGCATACCTCCAGAAGTACTGCATAGTTTATTATAATCTGAGGTGTAGCAATTTTCAGATCCAAAATTCTCTCATATACTGCACGAGTTGACTCTAAGGTTCCTAGACTCTCCTCCAAATCCACATACAATAACCAAAGCCTTAGAGATTTGTGTAACTTCATCTGCACTGGTTCATTTCCATCAGCAGCAACTGCATATTAAAATATGAATAGAGCACCCAAGAGTTAGCCCATATATCCATACAGCATTAATAAATGATATTAGATATCTTGATCCCTCAGTCATGATATACTAAGTGTTATCTTAAAACATTTCAGCTGTATTTTTATAGACTGAGATTGACTGATCATCGAGTTCCAAAAACGCAGTTAAAAGCATATGGTTAGTTTTATAGACAGAAGGGTCCAAAAGTAGAGACAAATTTTACCTTTTGCTATATTTCAGTTTCAAAAGGAATTCTTTTAGAATCTTCTATGGCCTGTCTAAAATATTTCCAATTGCAAGCTTTTTTCTCACTATTTGTTACATCTGTTGATTGTTTTACTTCAAAAGTAACATGAGACCCACATTTACTTTTATCCAGCAGGCCCTGGCACTTTTCTTATTTACATATAATGCTATACCTACAAAGGGGAATTAATAATACTGAGAACAGAGTATCATGTTTGCCACTGAACTTGTATCTGCATTTCAACTCCGATTCTGCTGCTGTATACTGTCTTTTCAGTTTTTTTATATGACAATTTTTCAAAATTTAGTTACTGATAAATGGTACTACCCATATAGTACTATATTTGCATTCCATTACTCAATTAGATCTAATGCTGAACTATTACTTAGGCTTGATTGGCTAAATACTTAACAAGTGACTTAAATAAAGAAACAATCATGAGAAAAAAGGAGCTCAGATACGAAGGAAAGCCAGAGTTACCTCTCCTCTTGACCTCAATAGTTGGTTCAGCAGTGGCACGTCTCATCAGTTCCAGAGCACCCTTGAAATTCCTGTGCCGTAGTTCCATCTCTGCCCATTCACACCAAACACTAGCCAGATGATCCACAGTTTTGTAGTTCACCTGAACTGCCTTATCAAAGATGACTCTTGCATTTGCAATATCCTTGTGGTTTTCATAAAGCTTTGCAAATGCAACCCACAAAGTATGTGGCTTTCCCACAGCCTTCATTGGGTCAATAGTTCTAACTGCCTCAGTGTATGTTAATATTTGCTTCGTTGGATTCCCTTCAAAAAGTTTTACCCTTCTATGCCATTGTTCCACGTTATGTGGATTTTGCCTTAGAAGGACACTATTCGCGAGTTCCGGCCTCCTATCCATAAGATGTTCTAGCCTCACTAATCTCAAATCAACATCCTTATCATCATTTAACCAAAACTCTCTAAGCTTCTTTTCCAATTTTGCCACATTCAACCTATCATCCTCCTCGTCCACATCTTCCTCCACCCCAACCTCCCCGTTACTCTCTTCGTCCTCCACCTCACTGTCACTCATCTCCTCCATTTTCAAGGCAAGCATGCTCTCCTCAAACTGCGAGTATGCATCAAAAATAACACTAAAATCCCTAACAGTGACCACAGTGGTCATCCCTTCTTCGAAAATATCCCTTGCCTTCTCAACCAACTTCCTCCTAATGTAATAATCCGCCAAAGACGTCCAAAGCCTCCCAACCTCGTCTGTAAACTTCTTAATCCCTCCTCGAATTATGGCATCCACATTTAAACCCGAAATTTCAGTAGCATGCTGTGTTAACAAATCACACAACTCCAACCAAAGCCTATGTTTAGTCTTCCCTTTAATAGAATAAAACTGATCATCATTCAATACACCAGCTAACCTCTCGGCCGCCTCCTGCCACAGCTCGGAATTCAACAAAAACTCAAGCAAATCCTCAATATGTGAAGGGTCATACTTCAAGTACCTCCTATAAACCCTAAGTGAAGTTTCAATAGGAATTCCCCTTTGACTAACAAACACTAAATAAGGTTCCCAAATCCTATCATGCTGAGTAACAGGCAATGCACATAATGCTCTATCAAAAGTGCGTCGGGTTCGGGTAACTAGCTTTTGCTCAGTTAAACTTACCAAGTACATGATCCAAATCCGCGGCATTTTGTGCATCGTAACGAGAGCTCTCTCGAAAGTATTGTTTAGGGTTTGGAACTGCGAGTGAGTAACTGGAAGATTCCGAACTAATTCAAGGCGTTCGCGGAGATACGCGTACCATAATTTGTAGCTTCCTGGTAGAGCTTTTAGAGCTCGTTCGTAAATCACTGCTCTTTTCTTGAATGGCGAATCTGCTCGTGCCACTAAATAACGCCACCACAGTTTCAAGCTGAACGGGTTGCGCAGGAGCTCTTCCTCGTACGGAAGGTCATCTTGGCTAGGGTAGAGTTCTTTGGGGATTGACATTTTTGGATGTTATTTTGAATTTGGTATGAAATGGGATTTTGTATTGAATAAACCTTTTTTTAGGAATGAGAGTATTATACAAAGAGCTCAGAAGAGGACCGCCGGCGCAAATCGCCGGAGCGAATACTGGGTTTTTTGCAGGGATGAAAAACCCTTATTCAAATCAGATCGAGGATTAGGAAGATGAGAGACCGAACCGGCCCAAAGCTCCGGTCTCTTTTTTCTCCTTCGAGATTTTCCATTAAGCCTTATTTTAATTTAAATAAAAAGTATTTATTAGAGAAATTACCAGCTATGTCCATTTATAAGTAGCTCGTTATAAAAATTGATCAATTTTTAAAATATTATTAATATTAGCCAAACATTACTAATATTAGCCAATTAGCTATTTGTAGCAAAAAATGTCAAATTTTTGCTTTCTTTTTGGGTGGGTGTTATTAGAATAGATTGGGTACATCTTAAGGAGCTTGAATCTCAGTTTTGGGATGATATGGTAAAGTTTTGAGGTGGTTTGAATTGAATATTCGAAGTAAAAACTGAACATAAAAAAATGATATGTGTATCCCACTGTGTATTATTTGTGTATCACATATGTATCATATTTGTATCAATTGTGTATCACATGTATACTTGTGTGTGAGATACATGCGTGATGCATGTTTGATACATGTGTCGCAAAAGAATTTTTTGAACTCGATTTAATTGTGAATTTTGATACAAGGCCAGTCCAAATCACCTCCAATCTTCCTCAAATTTTGTATATTGACTTATCTATATGTTTTTAATGAATTTCAGTTATACTCATTGAAAAAATTCCTTTTTTGCTTAGATTTTTGGAATATTGTATATATTTATTTTTGTATTTCATCACCTTATTTGCTACTTCATTCATGAAATTTCCTTTCGGTTTTGCATCTAATGTTGCTAGTCACGCTTTAAAATATGGAAGGAGATTTTTACATGTGATTCTTTGAGAGAAAGAATTTTATTTATTTAATTTTTTAATTTTTATATGTGCTTGGCTAGTTTTGATACGTCTTTAACTAATGACTAAATATTAATAAGTTAAGACTTATTTGAAATATTTGTGTATGTTCCCTAAATATTATCCGTCCAAATATTTAGCCATCCCAAAAAAGAGAGAGATGTTTACGTATATGATAAATAACCAAATAAAAATTCACAATCCCAATGTAAAATATGATAAAATATAAATTGATACTAATCAAATTATCGGGTAAATTGAATGCCAAAAGGCAGGGTGAAAACCATGCCCAACTTTCACAAAATATATTTTCTCACTCCTACCTTAAATATCTGTGAGCACTTAATTTTTGGCTCACCACAAATATTTCTATAAAATTTATAAAAATAGATTTTTTCTAATTATTTAATTTCTATAGGATTCTTAGGAACTTTTTATTAATTATTATTTGCATTTAGTTGCATTTCATGTATATTTAATATTTTGAAATCATAGAAAAATCATAAAAATTGTCAAACTTTAATTTAATGGCATAATTTACATTTTTAGGAATTAATTACCCTTTAATTGTTAGAACTAATACATAAAAATCAAATAAAATATTTTAGTAATTCTACATGCATTTGTTAAATTTGAACAAATTAGTTAGTTGTTAGAAAATAGATAAATAGGATTAATTTTGCAAATTAGATATAAGATAAGATTTAATTTAGATTTTTATTGATTTTGAAATCAATTATGGAATAGAATCTCTCTATTTATAGGGAAAAAGTGACTTAGCCACCAAGTAACAAACTCTAAAATCTCTTTAAAATATAGACATTCACCTTAAATAAAACTCTATTTATAACACTACACCTTGAATATCTATTCAACAGATAATGTGCCTCATTAAAATCTTAACTAAAATAAAACCCAACGAAAAAAATATTCTAGAGAAGGAAAAAGAGTACATGTATCTAACAATACGCTTTTTGGTTGCTCGTTAAAAACCTTACAAGGAAAATCTATTGGGACAAAACCTTATAAGAAAAAAAGAGTACAACGTGTATTAACTCCCCCTGATGAGAGCATCAATTCACATCCTTGAGCCTCCACATCCCGATCTTGTACACTAGCTTCTTGAGGGTTGACATTAGCAGAAATTTGGTGAACAAATCAGCCATATTATCACTTGAATGAATATATTGCACCTTGAAATCATCATTCTTGTATATATATAATGTCGTGGAATAACCTTTTCAATATCTCCATAGAGGAAAAAATTCTCGTTATCACATTATCATACTTATAATTATAGCAAGATAGAATTCTGCACAAATTGTACTTAGGATGTAGTACTTCATGACCAAGAATTTTATATACTTTAAGCAATTAAAATCCTTCAAGGATTGTCATATAAGTTAATTCATATAAGCCATATAAATAGACTTTAGATGCATATCAAGTTTTATGTCATCCTAGACATATAAGATAGATAAAAGTAATTGCACACACCATTGACTTTACACTTTCAAGTGTTTGAACTGCATGTCCAAAACTACATGTCTTTCATAAGAAACCAATTCTATTTGAATTGTGTCTCTTGTATTTGGCCAATATTTTTGTATCTGTGTTCGACAGACTTGAGGTCCTCATCTATACTTAGCACTATGATAGATGTCGACGACGAACATTTTATATCAGTTCCAATATTTTTTTTCATAAAGACATAACGTAGATATCTCTTCATTCATATTTTCAGGTACCTAAATCTCTCCTGAGATTTTATGAAGTGTTATGTCATGTGATCTTCTACATCACTTGCCTCCTTATTATGATCATTTTCTCATCTTCTTTATCAAAAATTATATTTGAAACCGATTTGTCTATATGCTTTAAGCGTACTATAGTATTTGTCCTTCTAAGACTTATTCTAATAAGAGCTTTTGCAGTGAGAATATAGTTACTTTCTTTGGGTCAGCAAATGTGTCTGGCATGCTTTACATTGCAGATGAATTAACCTTTTATGAACTTCTAAGTTCATATTATCTTCAAGGATCTAGAGGTACAAATGATAATTTATTCCAGGTAACTTTTTCTTAATTGTTTATCTTGTCTTCCCCTCGTGTTAGAAAAACTAACTTGCTTCCTCAATTTTGAAAGGTGTTAATTAAAATATACGTTGCACATCAATAATAATAAGATGAAATTATTTGGTTCATGACCCTGAACCACTTGTGAGGGGAGAATGTAATATACTTTCATATATAATGTATATCAACCTGATATAAATAACTTTATTCTCATAAGTAATAGTTTAGCTATTAAGTAGAGGCACTCAATAAATCATTTTGCTAAAACAACTCTGATGTAAACCAATTTATCAAGTTGAACTGTCTTGAATATAAAATCTGAAAATCATGCTCGAAATTAAATTATTGAGCAAGTTACCTCGCAAACACCAGATTGCGGGTTAATAATAATCACACATGTAACCATCTCATAGATGCATCTTATGTGGTATACATGGCAGGTGAATGGTCTCATATTCACCTTTGATATTTTCAGCATTCATGGAATTCAATCCCAATTTTAGTTGGTCTATTAATTAATGAGAACAAGCAACATAAGAGAATTCTTGAAGAACTTTCTAGTTCTTTAATATTTATTCATGTGAATTCTCTTTTATTTTTGCACATTATACTTAAATTAACATGGCTAAATCAATTATGCCAAATGGATAAATTATCAGTATTGATAAACTTCAGGTTTATACCATGACGTGTGCAATTATCAATAAACTCCAAGTTTATTGTGGCATTCTTTTATTTATGCAGTACAAGCTGGAGAATAAAGCGGGTAACTTTTCACATACATATACACCGCTACAAGTTGTAGTAATAGAAGATATTAAATCATTACTTTATTTATAGTCTCATTATAATCAACCGCTTTCGCGAATACATTAGAAACTCAATAAGTTTCTTTGAGACTTATTACGGCACCATACTTTATTGATAATCAATTTGTTTCTCCAAAGTAGTATAATTGGCTCTTCTAGAGCTTTCAATTAATTTTGTACTACCACATATTCATCCACGTCCATATGGTGAATATCTCTTTTAAGAAGAAAGTTAAATCATTATGGTCATGGTCAAAATCATTATATGCAAGATATGTCTCTTGCATTACTGTTGTCTTTTAATATCACATTGCCAAAATATTTTGGCGTACAATAGGTATGTGACTAATGCTCATTCATGCCATAATAGTGACATGATTTTCTCTCAAACCTCCTTCTAGAGCTGAGTGCGGTATATTCACTACCACTAGCAACGTTTATACTCTTCCAAGAATGAATATATATTCATAAATCACATGTTGTCACATTCACATCATGAATGGACCAAAACCATCTATATGTGCTTTATAAAATCCCATGTCAAATCGACGACTTATTAATTTCACAGAGTGAAGGATTATTTTGAGAACCCGTATTATTCTCATTACCACAATGATGACGGTTATAGTTTCGTCTATTGCCATGTCAACATCCATTGATACTTTCACGGTAATAATTTTGTCTTCTTTCAGACTTATCACATGTTGCTATCACATTCTCTTAAGGGGAATGAGAATGAAGCAAATTCAATGGAACGAGTTTCCACTTCTTTGCCACAATCATACATGAATTTGATCACGGCAAGGCATAGAAAATTTACCACTTCAAGTGGTTATAATTTATTGCAAACTCCTTAAAGTTATAATCAAAGTTTATTGTCTTTGCTTGTTTTAAAATCAAATTATAGAATTTCAAGAATTTAAAAGAGAAAAATAAAGTAAAATACTTACATTAAATCCAGAATTTAATCATGAAGGAAATTCATGGAACAACTGACAATCATTATGCTCAATCCCAAAGCTTCTACTCAACTGGTTAGAGTCCCGTGTTGATAATATGTTATAAAACAATAAAAGAAGAAGAATAGTATTACAGAGAAAAGTAGAGAGATAATTCTTATTGATTTTGAGATCTATTACAATGGAATAGAACCCCTATATGTATAGGAAAAAAGTGACTTAGCCACCAAGTAACAAACCCTAAAATCTCTCTAAAATATAGACATTCACCTTAAATAAAACTTTATTTATAACAAAAAAGGAATTAAGGTGTATTTTGTCTTACTTAGAATTTGGGCGGAAGAACAACCTTAGTAGCCCAATTGCCTCACAAAATCTCGCCCAACCCAAAATCCCGACCTGCCTGGCCCAATATCCATCTCCCCACTCATTAAAACAACCCTACTCCCCCTTTCTTCAACATAGACGGATTCCCCCCCCCCCCGACTAAAACTCTAGCCGCCATCTGTACTCTCAAATAAACAAACCCCCTCTCGAACACAAAAATTCAGTCGTCGCCCCTCTCTTGCTTTTCTCTCTATCACACAACCTCACTCTCACTTCTATTGATACTCTCTCATAATCACAGAGAAAATAACTAGAAATCAAGTTAGAAATTCAAAAATCCAAGATCTAGAAACCTAAGAAAAAGAATGAAATTATGGAAAAACAAAACAAAGGAAGAACAATAGAGTTTTGGTAGATTGCTTCGGAATTTGCATTCAAACAATTCAAAATCAAAGTTGTGGTTGTTTGTTGTTGATTTCGAGTTGATTTGCCTGGTTTCGAACTATTCTTCCTCTAGTTTGGGGTTGCTTTCTGTTGTTCATCACTGCTGAAATACTCTATTTGGTTTTTCAATTGTTGTTTAGGTATGTTCAGCTATCTCTGTTGTTGGTGTTTGAATCTTAAATAAAAATTCCAAACAACTGCGGCCGGTGGAGATGATGTTGCAGTTGCTGCTGGTAAAGGAAGAGTTGGTGAAGAAGGAGATGAAGTTGATGGCGTTTAAGGACGAGAATTGGCTAAAGCAAACGTAGTGCTGGTTGTTGGTTGCTCTTCACCTGAAGACGGCAGGGACGTGGTACTCAGCCTCACGGTACCGGGCACAACGACTAGGATCCGAAAACGGGAGTTGGCATTTTCCACTATCTCAAAATCCCCCCAGAGCGCTGAGGCATCGTCCTCGGTTGGTGTAACTAACTCAAGAGATTGAGAAGTCTGTTGAGCTGAGGAAGGTCGTCGTCCTCTATGTATATAAGCCCCCTCCTCGCTGGCTTTCACATCATCGTCAATATCACGGTGTCTATGGCTGGGCGGGGCGGGGGGCTCGTCACCACAACTTCCGGAGACGACTCGGGAACAACATTCTTTGCTCTCTTATTCTTTCCCCCGGCCACGGAAGAACGACTTCTCTTAGGTTGTTTATTTCACCGGCAAAGGACTCCGAGAAGAAGCACTCTCACCAGAAGCAGACCCGGAGACACATGTCTGTGTAAAAGCCTCCTGCAGCAGCCTCGCCGCATCAGCAAGATTAGCCAAAACATCCTCCTCGAGACGACAAATAAGCCCTGGGGTAGACCTGAATTCAACAGGAGAGAAGGGTCAAACAACTTTTTTAAAAGAAAAGGTAAAAATATGAGTTCGACTTACCATGATTTTTGGCCTTCCACCCGTATTTAAGGGATAATTCTTTCCACGTGTGGGTTTCGAGCGTAGTAATGTCCAAAAATTTTTGGACCCATTTGGTTTAAGCCTTCAACCCTAGGAGGAACTCGCTGTGTCGCTGAAATAAGTAAAAGAAGAAAGGTCAATAATGACGTGGAATGATCTTTAGCAGAAGAAGAAACAAATGGTAGACTTACGAGTATGGCTCTATAATTCTGGAAAGGCTAGAGCCGTGGCCGGGATGATGTCACTAGTGGCGACTGAAATGAACCATTCCATCCAACCATGGTCGTTATCATCATCCATGCTGGATAAAAGAGCATGATGGCCACACTTGCTGAAATTTATCATTCCCCCGTGGAAGATCTCGGAGGAATAGAGGTTCATCACTCGAGCTAAGGATAGCTCTTCTACCGTCTCGTGGCACAGGCGCCGAAGACAAGCGATTGTCCTCCATAGTCCATACGGAAGGACTTACTTGTGCCAAGCACACTTGGTACCGTAAGCAAAACTCCGCGATGACGTAGTCAAGCTCTCCACTCAAAGAAAACGCTCCCAAAGTGAAGAGATACGTGTAAAAATACGTAAAACCCTTCTTGGATAAGGTTATCCAAGAAGGGTCGGGAGCGATAATGTCCAAATCTTGGTAATGTCAGTCTTCCTTCACAACGGGGATACTGGAAGGACGGATCGAAGAAGGGTATACGCTAACAGCCCACGTACGAGGGTGAGTGGAAAGATACTTCGCTTCGAAATCTTTGGTAGTGACTAGACTCTTTGGGATGATGATGCTCACCATAGAAGGAGCAACTTCATCAGCTTTACCTTTGTTCCTTGGAGAACTAGGGTTTTTGGAAGAAGAGACCATGTTTTATCATAAGGAAGGTTTTATCTCAAAGAAAGAAGTTAAAGAAAGGTTAAAGACGAAGTAAGAGTTGATTAAAGGAAGTTTGAGAAAATTTAGAGTATTATGAAGTGTAAATGAAGGAGGTTGATGCGTATAAGTAAAGGTATATACGGCTAAAATCGTGGCCATAATTACCTCGATTACCAGCAAAAGTGATGCTAAATTATAGGATGACGCGTGTTCGATGTATTAAATGCGAAGAGACGTACATCTAATCAACCGTCAGAAATTTTTCAGATAGGGTCGGTGAATTTTCCGCCAAAAAAGATGTTTCTACCAACTTCTCGGTGACACAAAGTTATGCCACCGGAAAGCAGAGGGACTATCTGTATAGGGTAAAATAGGTTTATATTAAATGATCGCATGAGGAAGTGACATGTGGAGACAAAGACTGAAGATAGTTGAATCCGAAGGCAACGATCCTATGTGTTACCAGAGAGAATGATACTCATAAAGATGAAATAAATGCCTGCCACCGGGTAGCATTTAATGAGGAATATTCTACAACACTAAGTACACGGCCCGTTACAAGTAATATGACATTGATTGTCTGCCGTTACACATTCTTCAATAGCCCTCATAATTTACATTAAAGAGGGGCATGATCCTAAGACCTTGTTCCATAGGTGCAACTATAAATAGTGAGCTCTATTATCACTGTAAAGGACACGAATTTTCTGGCAAACATACGCTACACTCTGTTCAAAGTTCAATATAATTTTATCTTATTGTTTACTAATATCGTTGCTATCGTCCCCGGAAGCCCTGCTCCCGAAATTACAACTTCTGCTATTTTATCTACATCTCAAGGTTAATTATTATATTTTTGTCTAATTCATCTATTATTTTAGGATCAAATAAATTCGCTTAGCTATAAACCACATATAAATTCAATTATCCCGTTTTACGGGTAAACACTACACAATACAGTATTCTAAAACCATAACATGATATTTTAAAACTGCTAATAGCACAATTACTAAGTACTACAAATCGTCAAATTATAATAATATTACAAGATCCATCAGTCAAAAAAAATGATAGTAACTAGCTCGTGGATTATTTGGGTCATAATAGATGGTGAGATTTTTTATATAATATACAAAAACTTGGGAAAATTTTTAAAATCGTTAAAAAAATTCAACAGTAATATTTTGAGCCAAAAATAGGTCTAGAGCTAATTTTGGAATTTGAAAGTTTTATTTTCAAAATCTGCCAAAATATGGATAAAATCTATAAACAAATAGGTTTTGCCAAAAAATTTGAAAAAAAAAACTTACTGAAATCTATGGCCAAACGGGGGTAAGTGATTTCTTCTCATTTATTCAAACTTTAATGGACAAAATTACTTGATACCTGTTGCTAGCGAGACAACAGATACTCCGTTTAGTCGAGGTGCGCACAAACTGACCAATTGCCCAATTATGGTGTAGAAACGACATTATGCTCCTTTTGAGTTTCAACTTGAAATGAGTGTACTCTACGCATTTAATTATTTTTAATAAAATCTTAAAATTCACCAATCAACTTTTAATTATGATTTTTTAGGTTAATTTTCCATTACGGATCAAGTACATAAATGAGATTTTTTTCTAACAATTGAATTGTATTAAATCAAAAGTTGAACGTAAAACGAAATTGCTCAGTTTCACATGGTACCGGGTCAAACTTGGAACTTGACCCTTTTCCCTTCCCTTTATTGGAGTCTTTAACTTTAGTCATTACTCATTACAGAAAAGGTGCATAGTCCTAAATATTTGAGTCTGCTATGGCATACATGTAAACATTGGACATTTCTAATCGTCACAGCTTTCAGTTTTTCGCAAGTTATGGCTTCTGCAATGACTCGTAGAATCACTACCAAGCTCCCTAAGACACCTCTTTTGTCTCCTTTTCCATCTTCTTCTCCACTCTCATACCTCACCAACCATAGGTCTCATCAAATTGACCCAAAGCTCTCAACTTTCTTTTGTTCAATCTTGAACCAGAAATCCAATTTCAGTTCCCCTGATTTTCACATTCAAAACCCTTCACTATCTCCCTTGAATCCATCCTATTCCACTATTTTTAAACCTCAACCCATTTTTCTCAGTGACATTCTCGTCAGATCATCTATCGAATCAACCTCTTTTCTCCAAATTCAAAGACAAACTCATTATCTTGAAAAAATTGCGCAAAACACTAGCCCCGTCAATTCTTGCTCAAAGTTAAGGTGCTTTTCAACCTCTGATGATAGAAAACATCGAAACCCAAGTGAGTATCCTAGGCAAAATCCGGAACTGAAGCACCAGGAGATCGAAGGACCGACTGTTGAGCGTGATTTTTCGCCACTTGCAAACGAGACCCGTGAGGTGCTCGAGAAAATGCTCAAGAGAATGTATAGTTTGAGCAAGGCATTTGCTGCGCTTGGTCTTCTTCAGCTTGGTTTGGGAGCTTGGCTTACTTACATGACTCAGTCCTCGCCCATATATGAGATCTCTATACAGAGTTTCTTGGCCTTTGGGTTGCCATTTGCTTTGGCATTCATGTTGAGGTTGGCGGTGAAGCCCATGTACTTTTTTAGGAAAATGGAAGAACAAGGTAGGCTGCAAATTCTGACTCTCACTCTCCAGGTTGCCAAGCAATTTAACATAATGTTTTTACGGTTTCGGGGTGTTTCTTACTCGTGTATTGCTGTTGCATCTGTAGGATTAGTCTTAGTTGCATTTTTTAAGTTTAACAATTAACTCTTAGCAATTAACGAGACATTTTCAATGTTTAATGTACCTTTTAGCTTAAAATGAAAGCGTGGATTTGAGTACTTATGTTGTAATCTTGGGTAGATTGAAAGGTTTTCCGCGGCTAATGGATGATCATATTGAATGTGAAAAGCTGCATACTTGTCAAGATGTTCACTGGAAAAAATAAAGCTCTCTCTTCTTCAGTTCAATGTTGATTAAGAAAAGAAAGGTTATTTTAGCCCCAATTTTGCCATGTCTGATTTCTGCTAGTATTTGCTGATCCATTATTCCATATGCTTTTTTCTTTAGTCATCTGTTTAATGTCAATATGGTATCGGATGCAGCATGTGGTTAAACTTTCAACCTTTAGCACCATTAACCTGATCTCTAGAAGGGAGCATGAGTTTGAAAGTCGCAAACTTAGGGTGAGACTTCGGCAGCATGCTGCTTTTTTAATATGACAGAGAAATCTGTCTGGACCAATCCTCAGCCACTTGAACTAAGCCCTGGGCAGCATGCTTCCTTCTCTTCTTATACCTTTCTTTATGAATTATACTTTCTGGTAAAAAGCTATTACAATTACACAGAGATTCCTCTCATACACTTGATACATAGATTCTGCTCATACACTTTATGGTTTTTGAAGGCTAAAATTACTAGATGATAAGAACGAAATGTTCCTCCGCTGGTAAATGCATCCGTTAGTATTCTCACTTTACTTTGAACTGAACTCTTTAGATTAAGTAAAAATTGTGTGGGGTAGCCACTTTTTATAGTAGTATTTACTTTTTATCCAACATTTTTAATGCTTAGCAATAGTAGCCACTAGTCTATTAAAATTAATATAAAAAGAATGTGTTACCCTTTCTTCTATCTCTGTCATGTTAGGGAGAAGTCGCCGGTGGACTCCGCCGCATGTAATTCAAGTCGATACTAAGGAATACAGAAAAAAACCTCGTTGGCAAAATATTCGGAATGGAGCTTTTTTCAGTAAATATTCTTGATTTAAGTGATAAAGCATAGAATTTCTTGAGTATGTGCCTGTGGTTCTTGTTAAGTTGAGATTCAAGAATTTGTACCAAGGGAACTTGCCTGCAGAATCTCACTTGCATGCTTAGCTACTTTCTATTAGATGTTTGGTTTGCTTCTGAAAACCAGTTCCTTCCCAAAATTTAAGGACATATAGTCCTGAAGTTAAGTTCAAAAGTTAAGGACATGTAGTCCTGAAGTCTTGAACTTAGAGTTCTAAGTTCAAAAGTTAAGGACATATAGTCCTGAAGTTAAGTTCAAAAGTTAAGGACATGTAGTCCTGAAGTCCTGAACTTAGAGTTCCAAGTTAAGGATATGTAGTCCTGAAGTTAAGTTTAAAAGTTAAGGACATGTAGTCCTGAAGTCTTGAACTTAGAGTTCCAAGTTCAAAAGTTAAGGACATGTACTCATGAAGTCCTAAAGTCCTGAAGTTAAGTTCAAAAGTTAAGGACATGTAGTCCTGAAGTCTTGAACTTAGAGTTCCAAGTTCAAAAGTTAAGGACATGTACTCATGAAGTCCTAAAGTCCTGAAGTTAAGTTCAAAAGTTAAGGACATGTAGTCCTGAAGTCCTGAAGTTAAGTTCAAAAGTTAAGGACATGAGCAAAATGATATTTTCGTCCGGGCAGTTAAAGTTTATTAAAGCAGTGGCTAAAGTCTAAAGACATTTTAAACAGTGACTTAAAAGTAAATACATGTGTTATTAGTGGCTAACCGTGCACTCCCCCCTTAGATTAATTACTCTCTTGGGTTTGGTATAAAACTAATAGAAAAGCCCCCCCCCCCCCTAAATTCATTACCCATCACCAATTATTATGCTTATTAAAAGATTTACTTGTATAATAAGTGATTGGCATGATTGATGATTGTGTAAATAATTTTTTACACCGCCAATATATAAAACTTAAACTTACAGAAATATTTTTTCTACTACAGGAGACTCGCCCCTTGTACCAAGATGTATTACTATAAAATTTTTAGTTTCATTTGTTATACACCACTTGTAAATTCTTATAAGATTTATATTTTGGTAACTAACTATTTTTATTAGTCACAAATGATCTTTACAAAATGATTCTTTAAAGATTTTCAGCAAAAAAGTTATTGGTTATTTTTTCAAACCAGTAAGTATTTCTTGGTTGACAAGAAATAAAGATATAGTAGTTGTTTTAGGGTAGAAATTGCAGCTTATTAAAGGACAACTAGGGCCTTATTCTATTTGCCTTCGTTTGCATATATCTTCATGGCTTCTCTAGTTCTCGCACGTATATTTTCAGCCAAACTTTTTAGAAAATCCCCTCTTTGTTCTTATTCTCCAATAATCTCATATTCTATCCACAATCGTTGTTTAACCCCAAAAATCTCAAGTTCCTCTTCAATTTTCAACCTCCATTATTCAACAACCCCAAATTCTTCTTCCGAAAAACCTTTAAAATCTTGTCATGTGGATGCTTCTAATTCCCACAATACTATTAACAACAAATTAGCAGTAAAATCGAACATAAAGACTTTTTCGATCTGTTACCTAAGGAGTTACCTGACTGTGGGCCCCATGTATTTAAGTGTATAGTTAGTTAGTTATAACTACATAGTGGAGTAAGAATGTAATTAGTGGTTAATCTCTATAAGTAGTAGTAAATGTACTGTATATAGAAAGTTGTATATTTTCAATTTTCAGAAAATTGAGTAATTGTTCTTCTCCTCAATTTCACTCTTCTCTCTATCTTCTCTGTTATTTCACCATAGCCAGAGCTCTTCAACATAAGTATCAGAGCTTGGTTAATCGAGTAATGATTGCTCAGCTATGACGGAATACTAAGCCTCAGTCTCAATATTTTGCATTGTGCAACTGGTTGAATCGATTTTTCATCTGAATTTTACCTACTCAAAGCTAGGTTTCAAAATCTGTATATGATCTGCTCGATTGGATCGATATTGGTGGCGAGCAGTTTGTGCATGTGTCTATAGCTTCTGTTGGATAAAGAAGCTGAATGGTTTTGAAGATTGACAAATGAACTCAGAGTTGAATCAGGTCCATCACTGGAGACATAGACATGCAGAGTTAATGGCACGTGAGGTGATCACAACAGGAGATAAGCACAATCAGTGATCTGAAGATATATCTCCTGATCGAAAATGTTGCAAATTAATAGGGAGATGGACTTCTTATTCAATAAGGACAAAATCAAGATAGAAGAGGATCTAGGGAGTTGATATCAACTAGAACTCTTCTACCAAGGAAGAGTTGCATCCGAATTCTATTATATATCCTTTTCTACTGATCCTATATATTGTCAAGTGTTCTTATTGAACAGGGGTGCACAAACATAGAAGCAAAACAAGATTTGAGAACAAAATTACTAAAGCAATTTTGTAAGCAGTTCGTGTGAGAATTTCCTGTGCGATTCTGAAGCTATTTGAACCAGCTAGAAGAACCAGTTCCATCTGTTGTCTTTTAGTCTAGTTTATTTGTAGTAGGTGATTACAAAGTGTATCTTTCAGCTTTATCTAGAAGCAATTGTAATATGTACTGAGTATTCAAGTTAGAGTTAACTTGAAGCTTGTCGCAAATAGCTAGAGGCTAGTTTGCCACAAGGGGATTAGAGTTAGTCCTTAGGTTTACAAAAGGGTTTATTTTGTAAATGTTGTTTGGCTCATTGATTTAGTGAAGAGTTTGGGAAAATCCCACTGGGAAGTAGGTCATGATTTTTCACCTTTTGAGCCAGGTGTTTTCCACGTAAAATTGCTGTGTTCCTTCTGCAATTATTATTCCGCAAACTGTAGGAGTTGGAACACATAGAAGAACCTGATCCTTCTATAACTACTGCACGCAAAAATTGGTCACCACACAAATCACCCTCCTCTTGTGTGGTATTGACATAGATAAATAACAATTGGTATCAGAGCGGGTTATCCTTAAAGAGGCTAACACCTTAGGAAAAGATCAAGATGAGTGCACCACCTAGGAACTGGGAAGGACAATCAACTGCTAGGCCACCACTCCTCGATGGCCAGTACTATTCCTGGTGGAAGAACAGGATGAAAGATCACTTAATTGGAGAAGACTATGAACTATGGGACATAGTCACCGACGGTCCTTTGGCCACCATGAAGAAGACTGCTGAAGGAGTAGATGTGCCAAAGACAAGAGCTGACTGCACTGCTGAAGACTTAAGAAAATGGGAAAAGAATGCCAAGGCCAAGAAGTGGCTCGTGTGTGGACTTGGTCCAGATGAATACAGCAGAATTCAAAGCTGCACCACTGCCAAGAAAATTTGGGACACTTTGCAAGTGGCTCACGAGGGAACTGCACAAGTGAAAAGATCCAAAGGTACATTACTATATTCTCAATATGAGAATTTCTCTATGAAGGAAGGAGAGAACATCCAAGAGATGTACACTAGGTTCACTACTCTGACAAATGAACTAAAATCTCTTGGAAGGACTATCCTTGAAGAAGACAAGGTTGAAAAGATTTTGACAAGGGTTCTGTCAATCTCTTGGGAGAGTAAGATCACTGCTATTCAGGAATCCAAGAACATGGCAACTCTCAGATTGGATGAGCTAATTGAAAATCTCACTGCCTACGAATTTAGAAGGCAGACAATGAAGATGGATGCTCCCAAGAAGGAAAGAAGTCTGGCACTGAGAATCACTGAAGGAACAGATCTGGAGGAAGATGAAATGGCTATGGTCATCAAGGAATTCAGAAACTATCTCATTAGGAAAAAGGGCATCTCAAGAGGTGGAAACTACAACAAGGCAAAGGCACCAGAAAAATTCACCAACGAGGGATGCTACAAATGTGGAAAAACTGATCATCACATCAAGAACTGTTCTCAGTGGGAAGTTGAATGGAAAAGGGAAAGATCTGAACGAAGGAACCGAAAGAAGGAACTGGTTCATCCCAAGAATAACACAACATCAACAAAAGCTATGGTTGCTGCTTGAGGAGAAAGTTAAGATTAAGAATCAGACGATGAAGATGGAGATGAGCAAACACTCATGGAAATTGGTGAATCAGATGAAGAATCAAAGGTAAGTATATCTCATCTCAAAAACAAGATTAAGTTCCTATCCAAATAAAAACTCTCTGAATTATTACCTGACTTCATTGATGATTATGAAGAAATAAATAAGGAGAAGGAACAACTGTCTAAGAAGTGTGTAATGTTAAAAGAAACGTGTAAGAACCTGGAACTCAGAGTAAGTGAATCTGTGAGTGAAAACAGTGCTCTGAAGAACCAGGTTCATCCACTTGAAACAAATGTCTTAGAGTTAAATCTGAAAATTTAAAACTGAAACTAGGAACCAGTAAGAAGAGAATTGACAACTCTCAACTCATCTTAGAAGAAAATGTAGGCAGACTAAATGATGAGTTGTATAAGAAAGATGAACAAATAAGAGTGTTGAAAGAGGAACTTGGTAAGGTTAAGCATGAACTGGACAAAACATGCAAATGGAATAAATCCTCTAATGCTTTAACATGGCTATAGGAAAATCACAGTAGCAACAGAAGATGACTTGGCTTTGGGAGTCAACTGCCTAAATGGGATCCCAAAAGCAAGTACCTCATTCTTCCTAAGAACAAAATTTGTACCCAATGTGGTAAGACTGATCACTATAAAATTGAATGCAATGCAAAAGAGCAGGCCAGTCAAAAGAATAAAAGTTTTGTTCGAAAGAAAAATTGGTTACCAAATTGGGCAAAAAGAGACTTAATTCATCCTTTCTCTTATAGAAACGGACCCAAACTAGTTTGGGTTCCTAAGACTAACTCCTGATTTTCTTTTGTAGGTTCAAGTGAAAGGGAGCAGTCAAATATGGTACATAAATATTGGCTGCTCAAAACACATGACAGGGAACAAGGAACAATTCCTTTCACTTGAAAACCTCAAAGGAGGAAATGTCTCCTTTGAAAATGGGAAGAAAGGTGAAATGATTGGGGTTGGTAAGGTAGGTAAGGATGACACACGTTCCATTGAGAATGTTTACTTGATAGATGGCTTGAAATATAGCCTAATCAGTATGTCACAACTGTGTGACAGAGTTAACCTGGTTGCATTCACTTCTATAAAATGCTTTGTAATTAATCTTATCACTGACAAGATTGTTTTGCAGGGAAAGAGAGTGAATAATATCTATATCATAGATCTGTCCACTCTGTCAGAAAATGAACTAACATGTTTAAGTGTGCTGGACAATGATCCCCTCCTTTGGCACAAAAGACTTGGCCATGCTAGTTTAAATCAACTCAACAAACTAGTCTCCAAGGACCTAGTGAAGGTCTCCCTAACATTAAGTTCAAGGAAGACAAAGTTTGTGAGGCTTGTGCAAGGGGGAAGCAAGTAAGATCATCTTTCAAAAGCAAGAAAATGGTAAGTACCACCAGGACGATGGAACTGGTCCATATGGACCTATGTGGTCCTATGAGAACATTAAGCAGATGTGGTAAGAGATATGTAATGGTGCTTGTTGATGACTATTCTAGATTTACTTGGACATTGTTTCTAACATCTAAAGATGAAGAATTTGACATATTTACTTCTTTTCTTAGAAAAATACAGAAACAATTAGGAAATCAACTTGCATCAATTAGGTATGATCATGACACTGAATTTGAAAATGCCAAATTTGCTGAATTTTGTGATGAGCATGGCATAGATCATAACTTTTTTGCCCATAGAACTCTACAAAATGGAGTGGTTGAAAGAAAAAATAGGACACTTGAAGATATGGTCAGGACCATGCTTCCGTCTAGTAAGCTACCTCATAGCTACTGGGAAGAAGCTGTAAACACTGCATGCTATATCATAAATAGGTGCATGACTAGACTACTTTTAGAGAAGACTCCCTATGAGTTACTTAAAGGGAGAAAGCCCAATATATCCCATCTTAGGGCTTTTGGATGTAAGTGTTTGTGCACAACAATGGCAAGGACTCCCTAGGTAAGTTTGATCCCAGAAATGATGAGAGAGTATTCTTGGGATATTCTTCACATGGTAAGGCTTGTAAAGTGTATAACAAAAGAACTATGTGTGTTGAAGAGAGTGTACATGTTGTTTTTGATGAAACTAACATTCTCTCTGAGAGACAGGAACAAGTAGATGAAGAAATTGGGTTGGTCAGAAATTCAGACCAAACTGGAGCAACACTGGAGGAAGGAACAGGTGATGGAACAGGTTCATCCATCCCAAGCAACATGCCAGGGGGAACTGAGCAGCAAACTAATTTCCAAACCTCATTGGAACCTGTCCCTGATCCTGTTCCTCAGGACCAAGACATTGTAGGATCTTCAAGTAATACCCAGTTGGTTGTAAAACCACGCAGATATCAAAGCTCACACCCCATTGAGAACATTATAACTGATCCAACATTTGGAATCAGAACCATATCCTCTTTTGAAAAATCTGTGTGCGTTTGATGCTTTTCTATCCTTGATTGAACCTAAAAATATTGCTGAAGCTTTGTAGGATGCAGATTGGGTAAATGCAATGCAAAAAGAACTCAACCAATTTGAAAGGAGTCAAGTTTGGCATCTGGTACCTAGACCCTTTGATAGATCAGTGATTGGCACAAAGTGGGTATTCAAAAACAAACTTGATGAAGATGGAACAGTTACAAGAAACAAGGAAAGATTGGTGGTTCAGGATACAATAAGGAGGAAGGAATAGACTATGATGAAACCTTTGCTCCTGTGGCAAGGTTGGAAGCAATTAGGCTCCTCATAGCCTTTGCTGCTTATATGGAATTCACCCTTCACCAGATGGATGTCAAGAGTGCCTTCCTGAATGGCTATCTCAAGGAAGAAGTGTTTGTAAAGCAGCCTCTGGGGTTTGAAAACAAGGAGAATCCTGATCATGTGTACAAGCTTGACAAAACACTGTATGGACTCAAGCAAACTCCAAGGGCATGATATGAAAGACTTTCAAAATTCCTGCTGGAACATGACTACAAGAGAGGTAAAATTGATAGCACCTTATTCTTGAAGGAAAAAGGTAAACATCTCTCGGTAGTGCAGATATATGTAGATGACATAATCTTTGGGGCAACTTCTGAAAAGTTAAGTAAAGAATTTGCTAAACTAATGGGGAGTGAATTTGAAATGAGCATGATGGGTGAGCTTAACTTCTTTTTAGGCTTACAAATTATGCAAAATTCAAATGGAACTATGATCCATCAGCAAAAATATGTGAAAGAATTGCTTAAAAGATTTAAAATGGAAGATTCAAAGGAAATTGACACTCCTATTGCGACAGCCACAAAACTAGATATAGATGAACCTGGTTCATCTGTCGATCAAAAGTTGTATAGAGGAATGATTGGTTCATTGTTGTATTTTACTGCCAGTAGACCTGACATTGTCTTCAGCGTAGGGATTTGTGCAAGATTTCAGGCTAGTCCAAAGGAATCACACTTAACTGCATTGAAGAGAATCTTGAAATACCTTAAAGGCACCACATACCTCTGTCTTTTGTATCCTAAAGGTAGTAATTTTGATCTTGTGAGATATGCTGATGCTGACTATGCAGGCTTTTTGGTAGATAGAAAGAGCACCTCAAGTATGACACACTTTTTGGGCTCATGTCTTGTGTCTTGAGCCACTAAGAAACAGAATTCAGTAGCTCATCTAATGCTGAGGCTGAGTACGTGGCTGCAGCCTCATGCTGTGCTCAGTTACTATGGATTAAGCAACAATTGATGGACTTTGGCATAAAGGTTGGATGCATTCCTATCTTCTGTGATAACACTAGTGCTATTAGTATGTCAAAGAACCCCGTCCATCATAAAAGAACAAAGCACAGATGTTAGACACCATTTCCTAAGAGACAACTATGAGAAGGGAATGATCTCTATTGAATTCTGTGCAACTGACAAACAAATTGCTGACACTTTACTAAGGCACTAAGTATAGAGCATTTTGAGAGAAACATGTTAGAATTAGGATTGATTAAGTTCACCTAATTGAACCAATTCAAAACAAAAATGAAAAAAAAGGAGTAGGTTTTTTTTTGGCTAGGAATTCTGAAAGGTGTAAATAATCAGAATAATCGTTGCTCAGTCTCATGCCTTAAAAGGTATACTCTCTTACCATGTGTTAATATGACTCCTTGGTTACTAGTGATGTTTTTCTATTTTTGTAAATTGAGGCTTAATCAAGAGATTCTAACAAGATGAACTTGGTTCATCGTTGCTGGTTCATCTGACAGACAAGGTATGTGCTCATAACTATACACATATTGAAATATCAATAGTTACTCATGAGCAGGACTCTATCTATAATAAACTTTTACAAAATCTAGTACCTACCCCAAATTCGAAACAGTTCCAAAGAGTCAAATCAAATTAAAATGGCCTAGATTATAGGGGAGTCATAACCGCCACTTATCACCTGACACCCCTGAACCGATTAGACTCCCACTTGACCATAATTACACCCGTTGTGTATTTATTAACCAAGCCTTTAAAAACCCATCATCACTTATCTAATCCTTCAACCTTTTTCCTAAAGCCGTCGAAACCTTTTCAACCTTCTACTCAAACACCTTGATCCTGATTTTCTTTAATCATCACCATGGCTAAAATTCCACCTCCTGCTTCATCCTCCTCAATCACACCTGACTACAACATCACACTTGAAGATACTTGTTCCACTCCATCTCAATCAAATTCTTCCACTCCATCTCAATCACATCCCACCACCCCTCAAAACAACAATGTTCCGTCTCCTCCAATCACTCCCGTTATACAACCAAGCCCCAATCCAGAACCCAGGAGAGGGCGTGTGAAAATGCTCGCCAGAAAGACTGTGGCCTCTAACTCTCTAGCTAGGAAATTGAACACAAAGCTTCAATCTAGCCAGGCCTAAGAATATGAGAATTCTAATGACTCTTTTAAGTCCGCCACTGAGGGGGAAGCAACTGGTTCTTCTGATTCTGAACAGGTAACATCTAAAATTGGATCTGAGCCAGTCACTTCTGAAAATAGGTTTGTTTTAATTGGATCTGTAGTGGATGTGGAGATTCCTGATAGGAGAAGAAGAGGCGGTAAAAATAACTTTGAGAGAGAGGGAGAAAGAAGTACTGTGAGGGGAACAGGGAAGGAGGCACTTCATTGGCAATTTGTGGGACTGTCCCAGTGGTTGTTGAAGAAGGTGCCAAGGATTTAGGGGGAAGTAATTCTAGGGAGACTGCAGAGGGGCTGGAAAATCTTCAACATGCAACTGATGAACCTGGTTCATCCATTGAAGAAACTTTGGCCGATCTTATGAGAAAATTAGGGGAGAGCTATAAACCCAAAAAGAAGAAGACACCCAAGACCAAGAAAGTTGCTCCTCCAGTGGAAAGCAAGAAGAGAAAAGCCACTCCCTCTGCTGATGCTTCCATTCCTAGAGGTCACACTAAAAGGAGTGCAATTAGGTAGAGTGAAGAGGAGTTGCAGAAAGCTTTGAGGGAGAGTAGGATAAAGAAAGCTGAAAAGGGGAAGGCAACAGTGTTTGAGCCCGTAGAGGCTGTTGATGTTGAGGAGATGGACCTGGTCCATCAAGAGGAACAAATGGCAGAAGTTGAGATTGAGACACCCAAACCAAAGAAGGCCAAGACTTCTTACAAGAAGTCAACATCTATGTCTGCTACACCCTCGACTGTTGCTAGGAGGACTAGGTCCACAAAGAAATCAAAAAAGGCTCAGTTTGATGATGATGAGTGGAGTGGTGAAGAAGCAGAGGAGTCCGGTGGAGAGACAGACGAATTGACAAAATTTGGGAAGCGCACGATACTGAAGGGAAGGTTGCTGAAGGATCTTGAAGAATCCGACATGATTTACCTTGTGGACACTCTGAACGTACAGGGCTGGAAGGACATGGTCCTTCAACTAGAAGGCAGGCTGGCCAGGAGTGAGATTGTCGAGTTCATGGCAAATGCAGAAGTCAAGGATGGCAGGGTATCCAGTCAGGTAAAGGGGGTTAAGATCTCCTTGATGCCAAGGAGCTGGGTGAGATTCTTGGGATTCCCACTGAGGGATATGATGATTATACAAGGCAGAGGTGGCCCTGCTTGGATGGCCTTCCTTCTGCACTGCAAATCACTAGGAGGTTCAGTGATAATGCTGAAGAAGTGGAACCAAGGGTTGTGTTCAAAAGCGAGATGACACCTCAAGACAAAGTGGTTTTTAAGTTTGTCAATAAATGCATACTGCCCAGGCAAGAGAAGAGGCACACAACAAAATATATGGATTTAACTCTCATAGAGTGCCTGGATAGTGGAAGGCAAATCAACTGGCCCTCTTTCATTATTCAGTTGCTGGACAGGGTGGTAAATGGCTCCAAGGCTCATGCTATCCCATATTGGTTCATCCTACCGACTGTGCTGGCTCACTTCAAAGTGCCCGTGAAGAAAAGAAATGTCCACTGTCAAGGACCATTTTGGGAAGAACACGCTTTTGACATGCGACTATGTTGTGAATGTTCCTGACGATGAACCTGGTTCATCAAGGAAAACGCTTACGAATAGCAAGGTTAGGGCGCTTGTGCATGAAGGTGGGGTTAAGGATGCTGAAATCCTTCGCCTAAAGACCCGCCTTACAGAGGTTGAGGCTGAGCGGGATGCTCTCAGATCTGAACTGGCAAATGAAAAGGAGAAGAATGCAGGGATTCTTCAACAAATGCTCTCTCTTCTCCAAGCAAAGAACCCAAACTCCACCCCTTCCCAGCCTTAGGTGTCCAGTGCCGTCCCTCACCCCTCTATGACCCAGTTCGGGATTTTTTTTTGCTATCTTTTGCTCATGCTTTTATTTCTTTATGTGTTTAGTGCCTGAACTATGCTCTTATCAATGAACTGTGCTGTTTTTGCTCTTAGCTATTTTGTCTCACTTTCCTTGATAGTTTACATCCTTGGTTTACTAGTGATGATTAATCCATGTTTGCACTTGTAGTTTCCTCAGTGGCCATGAATAATTATTATAAATCTGGTAATTCTAACACTTTGCAACTTTTCAATGATGCCAAAAGGGGTAAGATGTGCTATATTCTAAATTGTGATATTTATAACCTAATGAACCTGGTTCATTATGATAAATGCTTAATACTATAAAAAGTGTCAATGTTGGATTAAAGTGATTACATGCCTAAGCACAGAATTCGTCATCATCAAAAAGGGGGAATTTGTTGGATCAAGAAGCTGAATGGTTTTGGATCAAGAAGCTGGAGACATAGACATGCAGAGTTAATGGCACGTGAGGTGATCACAAACAGGAGATAAGCACAATCAGTGATATGAAGATTTATCTCCTGATCGAAAAGGTTGCAAATTGATAGGGAGATGGACTCTTGATTCAGTAAGGACATAATCAAGATAGAAGAGGATCTAGGGAGTTGAGATCAACTATAACTCTTCCACCAAGGAATAGTTGCATCCGAATTATAGTATATCTCATTTTCTACTTATCCTATATATTGTCAAGTGTTCTTATTGAACAAGGGCGCACAAACATAGAAGCAAAACAAGAATTGAGAACAAAATTACTAAAGCAATTTTATAAGCAGTTCGTGTGAGAATTTCCTGTGCGATTCTGAAGCTATTTGAACCAGCTAGAAGAACCAGTTCCATCTGTTGTCTTTTAGTCTAGTTTATTTGTAGTAGGTGATTACAAAGTGTATCTTTCAGCTTTATCTAGAAGCAATTGTAATAGGTACTGAGTATTCAAGTTAGATTTAACTTGAAGCTTGTCGCAAATAGCTAGAGGCTAGTTTGCCACAATGAGATTAGAGTTAGTCCTTAGGTTTACAAAAGAGTTTATTTTGTAAATGCTGTTTGGCTCATTGATTTAGTGAAGAGTTTGGAAAAATCCTACTGGGAAGTAGGTCGTGATTTTTTCACCTTTTGAGCCAAGTGTTTTACACGTTAAATTGCTGTGTTCCTTTATTTTCTGTAATTATTATTCCACAAACTGAGGAGTTAGAACACATAGAAGAACCTGGTCCTTCTATAACTACTGTACACAAAATTGGTCACCACACAAATCACCCCCCTCTTGTGTGGTATTGACATAGATAAATAACAACTTCATTTCTATTCTTCAATTCAAAATTCTCGAGGTTTTTTTCAATTCTCAACAATGTCGGTTCATGAAGATGATATCGATCCTTAGTTGGCAACAATGAATGCAGCTCAATCAGTTGATCAGGTTGATCATCATCATCCTCTCTACGTACATCCATCTGATCCGCAAGGTTCAGTTCTTATCTCTATTCAATTGCAAGGATCTGAGAATTACTCGATCTGGAGTAGATCATTGAAAATTGTATTGCATGGCAAAAACAAATTATGATTTGTTCTAAAAACCTGCAAAAAAGAGTAACAATGATGTTAGCCTTCATGAATTATGGGATAAATGTAATGCGATAGTGCTTGCATGGATTATGAATACTGCATCTCCAAATCTACTTAGTACTGTAATCTATGCATCAGACGAATACACTGTTTGGGAATATCTCAGGGAGAGATTTGACAAAGTAAATGACTCTAGGACAGCTTAACTGCATAAGGAAATAGCCACGCTAACACAATATCCTCTGTATCTGTTTACTTTTCTCGACTACGAGAACTTTGGGATGAGTATGAAACATTAAATCCTCTCCATTTTGTGACTGTCCTGAGTCAAAGAAGCATGTTGAGCACCATCAACTTCAAAAACTCTATCAGTTTCTCACTGGGCTTAATGACTCATATGAAAATGCTAAGAATCATGTGTTAATGACTAGACCTCTACCTAATCTGAATCAAGCTTATATTATGATTATCAATGTTGAAAGTCAAAGTATCAATGGAAAGGGTGTGTGTTGTTCTAATGATGTCAATAAAGCTACTGCTATGATGAGTAATATGCACTGTAACAACAATGGAGGTTTCAACAACAATGGAGGCCCTACAAATACTAGATATACTGGGGTCTATAAGACTAAAATCTCCTTCAACAAGTCCACAGTTTATTGTGAGTACTTGTCACGCCCCAACCTCGGGGAGCGCGACCGGCGCTCAATCGAGTGAACCCGATCGAACAATCCTTTCAAACATATCCTACCCGACTCATTCGTATTCCAACAAGGGAACACATCATCGTTTATTAACTCGGGGATGAGTCAACTACATAAACATACATACATTGCTAGTTCATTATTCCTTACATACATTATGCGATCAAACTTCCAAAAGTACTTTACAATCTATGATTAAGATGAATAGGATTTCAACATACAGATTGACTTGATAACATCTCCGACTCCCATACATGACCCATGCAACGTCTACGGAGCCTCTATAGATACAAAAGACAAACATGACAATGTCGGTAACAAGGCTCCAACTATACCTCAAAATATAGCAACTTATACAAAAGAATAACATCATATACTATACATGACCCCGGGAAGAAATGGGGCTCACCAAGACGGCCGTGAGGAGAAGAGTGAGGGCACCACTATCAGCGATCATCACTATCTGCAATAGAACCACCTACATCTATTCAAAGATGTAGGGCCCCAGGCAAAAGGGACGTTAGTACCATCGAATAGTACTAGCATGTATGAACAACTCCACTATAAAATAGAACCAACAATAAGGAGTAGGAAGACAGTCATGGAATTCACATAACACTTCATAGGAATAGAGAATCACAGGTAGGGGTCTCATAGTTTCTTATTTCGTCTTTCCATCCTTTTGATTTAATAGTCTCTTAATGCCAAGTGCCACGATTTACAATGCCACCGTGTCTTTTTTTTTTTACACGGAGTCTGGTCTCGGCCCGACCTGCTAAGCCATCCCAAGTGAGACATAACCATATCCACAATGTATATAAATGTTTCCAATGTAAATGCCACCATGTGTACAACATGGCATCCGATCTCGGTCTGATCGGCAAGCCATCTCACTTGGGACATCACCATTTCAATTAATTACTCAGTTCACATATCATTTCCATCATTTGTCACATAGTTCTTGGCACTTGGACACATTTTAAAATTTGAGTTTGATTCTTCTTTTTATCCGTTCAATAACATCATCCTTCTTATTAATGAGAACCAACATGTAATGAATTTCACACATAATAGAAGGAGCATATAGGATCATAATTCACATTTTTAAGTAGCATGTTGACATGGTAGTCAACTAGAACAATTTAGAAACAGAAATCTTTCGGCTCAACACATAAAAAAATCAATTCAAGTATGATCAAGTAAGGGACTCACACCACCTATTCAGACACCAACGAGTTGATTCTATGAAGATTAGAGTTAGCCATACATACCTGGACTAGGTCTTATCCCTCATTCCTACGACAATTTCTGGAATCCTTTAGCTCTTTCAATCTATTTGACAAAATAGCATAATCAAATTGTAATTAGGAATTGGATCATAGTTCCAGCTCACTTGAGCATTGCACCTAGAATTATGAGTTTACTAAGGTCCTATCCCCCATTTCTTTCTATCTTTGCTCTTACTTTCCCACACATAGTTTAGAACCTCATGCGTGCAAGGTCCCTTTCCTTACCTCCATGGACTACCTTACTAATGGCCCATTTTAGCTAATCATGGAATTTCAAAGCTGGTGTGGTAGAAACTTACCTCTTAGAGTGAAGAAATTGGTTTTGATTAGTCCCAAGCTTTGAGTGGTGATGGAATATCAATTTGATGGAATGGACCTTCTCTCTAGAACCCTCTCGTTTCTCACTCTAAATTATCAGGAGAATGGTTTAAAATGGTGGGAAATATGATTTATGTTGGTCTGGGGTCGGGTTTAAAAATAATAAAATAGGGTGCCCCGATACAGTTATGCGGTCGCATATGCGACCGCACAATGGGAATGCGGTCTGCAAACCTGCCGCAAAAATGGCCTCAGCCAGGTGGAACATCTGATCGAGTATGCGGCCATTATGCGGCCCACATACCTATTCTGCAGTCGCATAATGCGCCGCAGAACTCCCCTCGCAAAACTCCAAGGCAGATATATGATGGATTATGCGGCCCGCGTATTAATTATGCAATCGCATTTTGGGCCGCTTAATTGGCCTAAAAAAATTGGCTAGTTTTCTGATTCACTCTGCGGCCATTATGCGGTCCGCAAAGTGATTATGCGACCGCATAATGGGCCGCAAAAACACACTCTTTCGTGAACATTTTCTTCTAAGTCCGTAGGGTACTGTTCAATCCAAAAGGTCGCCGCAAAGAATTTTCCACCATTAAACACATAAATTTAATCTGGACATCACGAAGTACCGGTTTTCTAGGTATAAATTTACGGGGCCTTACACTACTGCAAGTGCAAAGGACATACCAAGGAAAATTGCTTCAAACGACATGGATATCCAAGTGATTTCAAAAACAAGAAGAGAGGAGGAAACTTCACTACTCAGTCCAGACAATTTCAGCAACTGTGGCTGCCATACTTCGAAATTTTGCCTCAACTGAGCTTCTGGACACTGTTCCTTGTTTTTTTTCTTTTTTTCAGGAGATTATTGCACCACCAAACTTTACCACATATCCAGTAACTGATCTTCTAGACTCCACACATGCTCCCCCATTAGAATCACAGTAAGCTACAAGATGTTTGCAGCTGCCAGCAATTTTAAAGAGCCCAAGTCCTGATGTGGACTTAATGTACTCTTCTTACAGTATCCATGTGAGAAGCCTTAGGTGCATGCATATATTGACTGAGCATTTGTACTACAAAGGCTATGTCTGACCTTGTCATGGTTAAGTATGATAATCTACCTATCAATCTCTGATAACTGCCTTTATCTTCAAGTATTATATCTTCAGGAGCATTATTATTACTTCCTGATCGAACTCAACAGAGGTGAGCTTATGATTGAACTCAAGAGGTGTACATACTGGTTTTCCACCTGCTAGGCCAAGTTCAAAACCAGTTCTAAGTCATACTTTCTTTGATACATCAAGATACCCCTCTGAGATCTTGAGAATTCAATTCCAAGAAAGTACTTCAATTCTCCCAAATCTTTCATCTTGAATCTTTCCAGTAGTTCCTTTCCGACTTGTCTGATAAGGTGTAGATTGATGCCTGTGATCAACAAGTCATCCACATATACTAGCACTATCACCAGTTCTGTCCCTGTCTTCTTAGTAAAAAGGGAGTAATCATAATGGCTTTATACAAACTCCATAGCTAAAAGTGCTTATGTCAGATTGAGATTCCATTGTCTGGGTGCTTGCTTCAGCCCATGCAAAGACTTGTGTAATTTGCACACTTTCTGATACTTCCCATGGCTTGAAAAGCCATCTGGAATGTGCATGTAAACCTCCTCTATCAAGTCACTCTACAAGAATGCATTATGCACATCCATCTGGAAAATATACCAACTGGAAGCAGCTGCTATAGCAACTACATCTCTCACAGTAACCATTTTAGCTACAGGTGAGAATGTTTCTATGTAGTCTAGGCCTTCCCGTTGGCTGTAGCCTTTGCACTTTGTCACGCCCCGAACCTGGGAAGGCGTGGTTGGCACCCAGTGACGTACTGGCCCGAGTGAACCACTCTGTAACTCATGATCATTTGACCAAAACTATAACTTGCATAGGACGAGTTAGCTGGACTCATTCCTTTTGTAACTATCATGGGCCAACATGGCCACAACTCGTAATGCATAACTATAAGTGGGCAACACTGTATCAATAAACTATCGTTCTTAAAACATGAATACATATGGGCCGGCAAGGCCTCTGACATACTGTACAAAATGAAACTTTGTCTACAAAGCCGCTAAGATTATTTGACATCAAATAAGACAGGGTACCGGCCTACCCATAAGTCTGTAGAAAACTTCTGACACGATGAGTCATAGACTCGGATGCTCTCTGAATGAGGTGGAGTCTTACCGATCCTTCGCTGAAGCCAATCTCGTCTACTATGAAGGCTCATCAAACTGATTATCTATACCTGCGGGCATGAAACACAGCGTCCCCAGGAAAAAGGGACATCAATACAAATAATGTACCGAGTATGTAAGGCTACCAATATGGCCTTATATCTCTCGACCTCACCGTTGGATCTATACTTAAATTTGAAAACTCATTTACACCCAATAGGAACTTTTCCAGGAGGCACGTTTACTATAGACCATGTGTTGTTTTCTTCCAAATCTGAGATCTCAGCTTGCATAGCTTCCACCCACTTAGGATCAACACTGAATTCACAGGTTCAACAATGGCAGAGTAAGCAGCTAAAGAAGCTTGATAAGCAGGAGGGAGAGTTGATCATAGGACACATACTGTGAGACTAGATATGGGCAAGTAGACTTCTTAGGCTGTACCACATAATCTGTGAGCCACACAAGAGGTTTAGAGGGTCTGGAAGACCTCCGAAGTGTTGCAGGAGGAGTTGAGTGTTCAGTGGAAACCTGTGCAAACACAGATGCTAAGTGATCATCACTGATAGATGTAGGAGAAGATGTCTGAGTGATAGGAGAAATTTTCCAGAGGGTGTTTGTTGATCACTCTTGTATGTGGGTGATGAATATGTGATTCAAGAATAGGGAATAGATGGGGAACACCAGACCTCATATTATGAAAAGGAAAGATATATTCCTTGAACACAACATCTCTGCTCACAAAGACACCTTTGGAGTGGAGATCATATAGAACATAACTTTTTTGAGAATAGGATTACCCCATGAGAACAGCTGGGACTTCTCTAGGATTGAACTTGTCTACCTTCTGCACTTTAGTGTCATAACATAAGCTACCAGATACTCTGAGATGCTGAATGGATGAAACTTTCTGAAATAGTGCTCTAAAGGGAGTCTTTCCCTGAAGAAGGACAGTAGGTAGCCTGTTCAGTAGATAAACTGCAGCGGACACACACTCAACCCAGAAACGCAAAGGTACATAGGCTTGAAATCTTAGTGCTATAGCCATATCTAGAATTGATCTGTGTCTTCTCTCAACAACTCCATTCTATTGAGGTGTGTACACACACGAGCTATGAAGAATTCCAATATTTTGCAATAAGGAAGTCACTTGGTCATTCATGAATTCAGTGCCATTATATGTTCTAAGATATTTAACTGAAGTTCTGAACTGATTTGTAACCATTGCTAGGAAGTTTTTCAATGCAACAATAGTATCAGTTTTAGTGGTTAGAAGAAAGATCCAAATATACTTTGAGTAATCATTAATTAAGGTCAAGAAGAATTTTTTGTATCATGAGTAGGAATCCTATAAGGACCCCAAACGTCTACATGCACAAGATCAAAGACAAAAGTAGAACATGAAGAGCTAAGATGAAAAGGAAGTGTTGACTGCTTTGCAATGGGATACACAATACAATGATCACCAGCCATGTGCAAATCATGTAAGCTATGTGGTTTTTGTACCACCTTTAGAGGAGCTTGTCCTAACCTTTTATGTCACAGAGCAAACTTATTGCATGATTGTGTGGTACTCTCACTAGCACACTTATTTGTACTACTAACAATGGTATTTACAGTTGGTGGTAAATGTTGTTCAGAAAATTGCATGTCTTCAGCCTTGAGAATGTAGAGGCCAAGTTCTTCTTTACCAATCCCTAGGACCTTCCCAGTGAAGAGTTACTGAAAGACACAAAAATCAGGAAAGAATGCCACCATACACCTTAGTTCTTTTGTGATCCTAGAGACTGAGAGTAGATTATACGTGAATTCTGGAATATGTAATATGTTCTGAACCTTCTTATCTCTGAAAAAGGAACATATCCCAGTGTGTGTAATAGTAACCTTCTCACCAGTAGGAAGATATACTTTGTTTTTATCTGTTTCTGATAATTCTTTAAGGAATCCAATATGTTTAGACTATGCACCATGTGATTAGAAGCTCCTGTATTTATTATCCACTAATGATTCAACAAGGTAGACATAAAAGCATGTATGTTACCTGTTGTTCCTGTAGTTACTGAATTAGCTACAGGTTCAACATTCTTGCCTTTATTTAGCATCTACAATATTTTTTGGTACTGTTCTGGAGTGAAAACCTGAGCCGGGGATCTGAGAGTAGAGCTTCCCAAGGAGTTGCTTTGTATTTCTGAAGATTGACTGCTATAGTTGCTTACATTGTTGGACTGAGATTGTATGGCTAGTTGGACTATTCAGAGAACTGGGAGTGGATATCAAACTATCTGTGCCATTGCATTGTGACAACAAAGCAACTATGCAAATTGCTGCACATCCAATCTTCTACGAGAGAACTAAACATATAGATATCGACTGTCATTTTGTAAGGAAGAAACTTGTGCAAGGACTAATTCAAACACAACATGTTTGGACAACAGAGCAAGTCGCAGACTTATTAACAAAGGCACTGTGCAAACCACATCATGACTACTTACTAAGCAAGCTGGGAATGAAGAATGTATTTCATCCCTCAGCTTGAGGTGGAGTGTTGAGGGCTGTGGGCCCCATGTATTTAAGTGTATAGTTAGTTAGTTATAACTACTTAGTGGAGTAAGAATATAGTTAGTGGTTAATCTCTATAAGTAGTAGTAAGTGTACTGTAAATAGAAGGCTATATATTTTCGATATTCAGAAAATGGAGTAATTGTTCTTTCTCCTCCATTTCACTCTTCTCTCTATCTTCTCTGTTGTTTCGTCATAGCCGGAGCTTTTCAACATTATATGATATAACGCCCGAGGAGTTCCGTAAAGGAACTGAGATATTGTTGATATCGGTGAAATCAATAAGATTCAGATATTCTCTTGGTACTATATGGTTTTTAATTGCGTCGGTTTATATTGAATGGACACAAACGCCGTTTTTGTTCTTGATGGTGTGTGGGTCGTCATACATTGCCAGATTAATGGAATCGCAGTCGATTAAGACGGTCAATCTATTGAAGAAACTGCAAGAACAACATAACATGCCGATTCAGACTCTTGTTCTTCAACTTCTCAAGGAAGTGAGCAAGTCGGAATTTCGATATAATATTATGATTAGATTACCTTATTATCTAATTGCAATTGATTTGTCAAGAAGACTCTTTCTAGGCTAGAATACCTATTTATCTTTTTTTCTTTCTTTTACTTTTTTCTGTAATCATTTCATTTAACTTAATGCTAGGAAGCTCAAAAATTTCTAATTAATGTAATTACTTAACCTTTTCTCTTTCCCTAGCTGCAAAAGTTTGATTAGTTATCTCTATTATCTTTGTTTTGATATATTAAATTAAGCATTTAGGGAATATCAATCCAAATGTATATAACATTGTGTAGTCATTACTTCGTACTACTTAAAAAAATCTTTCTGGTTGTAGAAAAGCTACAAAACATCTATTGACACATTCTTTACATGTATAAGAAATTCATACTATTTACATAATGTGTTAATTGCAAAATGACACATATCCATACATGAAATTAATCTATTTACATATGTAACTGTTAGGTTAAAGAGAAGGTACAATAAAACTAGTGACGGCGCTATAATCTGTCACTTTGATTTGCAAATTGTACTTTATTTCTATTGAACAAAACTTCTTAGATCCAAAAGCATTGACTTTTCATGAGATATTCCGTCAAGTACAAAATTACTATTTGACCAAACTTTTAGAATTTGCTTACAATTGTAAATGTGTTATTCAAAAAAATATATTTGAAGAGTAACAACGTTTTGAAGAGTAACAACTTATGCTTGGCTAATCAAATTGAAAATTACTTTTTCTAATATTAAGGCAGCATTCATGCTTGGCTAATGTTTCAAAAAGTGCTTCTAGGAACAATTATTTTCTTGGCGTCTGAAAACTAACTATGGTTACCATTTAAAAGTACATACTTTCTTCGAACCTCAATTCTTTAAAATAAGTAATTTTTAAATATATTAAAAAAATATTTTTTTTCCTTCCCAGAAGCTCGGCTATAAGTGTAAATACCATATCTAATAGAAAATATTTTTTCCTGCTACAGGAAACTCGTTCCCTTTTATGTGATCTCATATTAATTAATGTACCCGATGAGCCATAACTTTTTTTTAATCTATACATCTTCTGTTGTACAAAATTGCTTTATAAATTTTAATTCTCGGTAAATTGTATCTTGGTTTTCCTCCTTTTTACTTATATCTTGGTTGACAAGAAATAGAGATACTTAATAAGGTCGTTGTAGTATAGTGGTGAGTATTCCCGCCTAATATGAAACCTACAAGGGTTGTGGTGGAGTGGTAATTCTTTACATTTTTAATGTGGAATTTTCCGGCACGAATCCGGATTAGTCGGGCCTCAATGTAGATACCGAACACTGAGTGAGAAATCAAAAAAAGAAATAGAGATACTTTAGGATAGAAATTCACAGCGTATAAAGGACTAGCTAGGGCTTTTCTATTTGCATTAATATACCTTCAGCAACAATTAATGGCTTCTCGTGTTCTGGCTCGTAGATTTTCAACCAAAATTTCCTCTCATTGTTCTCCACTTTCATGCCTCAATCATCCTATAAATCATTGCTTAAACCCAAAAAACACAGCAAGTTCCTTCTCTTCAGTATTCAATCGCAATTACAATTCGACAATCCCCTTTTCTTCAGGGAAATTAATTAGGCATGAGAACAACAAAGTTATGCTAAAAAGCTAGATACTATTCATCATCGGAATCAGAAGATGATAAAAAGAAATTACTAGTTGATAATGATGATGAATTATCCAAATACTTTTCATCAGAGCAAGGTAAAAATTAAAGTTTAATAAATTATCCGAAGGCGAATACATGTCAAAAAATCATAAAAAGATTGTTGATAATTATCAAAGGATCTAGATGATGATTAGGGTCGTTTGGTAAGATGTATTAGAAAAAACAATGTTAGCATTAACTTTGTATATTACTAATTTATTATTTGGTAATGAATTAGTTATACATCTTATTTAGTATTATCCTACGTATAACTAATACATAGCAAATCATGATATTTGCAATACAATAGTTTTCAATACTTGCATATGCATGGTTAGAGATATAATTGCCCCTCAAATCCCTTAAAATATTAAAAGTTAAAGAATGTGGAGGGTATTTTGTAAAAAACTAAATTTTAAGAAATTATGCAATACTTTAATACATCAAACTAAACAGTGAATAAGAAATAATGTCAGCATAACTAATTCCAGTATTACTAATATCCGCATTACTAATACACCATATTCATCACTATTCCTATACCTCCAATCAAATTACCCCTTATTAATTAGTGGTTGCATAATGCATATTCTACTTTTTAAGAGCTTATCATAGTGATTTGACCAAAGAACTATGAGATAGGGCTGTTCGAAACCAAACCATAATCGATAATCGAATCTTAAAATTGGTTTATTGGCTTATTTGGTATCGAGTTATCAAATAAACGATTGGTGAAGAGATTGAAATTTTATAATCATGTTTTATTAGTTTGGAAGCGGATTACTTCATTTTTTTTATCAAATAAACCCTTAATCCGTTATATATTTATATTCTTACCCCTATGCATATAATTGTAATTGGGTCTCATGTGATGAGCTCGACAAAGAGTTGATTCAACTAGCCAACTGCTAATGATCGGTTGAGTTCTGGTGAGCCTTACAACTGCTTCATGAGTGCAGCGCTATAGTTTACTTTATAGTTTGAGATTATTGCTTATGTCCAGTACTTTAGAGTTATAGCCCATGTACTTAAAAGTCTATGAATTTGGAATATGTATTAAGTTTCTCCTTTATCTCTATTGAGTTATAGTTCATGTACTCTATTTTTATTGTCTATTTCATCTAATCGATAAATCGTCCGATAAAAGCGTTAAACCGACATCAATCCTCCTGATATCTTATTGGTTCTAGCGGATTAGTATATTTATAACCGATAAACCGAACTCATGTTAATCGTAAATATCCGCCTGACCCGCTCTATAAACAGCCTTACTATGAGATGCATGTGAAATTATATTTAATTATATTGAGTCAATCACTCGATGCATTATATTTTCGGCAAAACACAAAACTGACTAGTTGGCTAAAATATATATATATATATATATATATATATATATTTTTTTTTTTTTTGATTATCGGCGGTTTAAAAGATATAAAAAAATATACTTTTCTCTTATATTCATGGATGGATTGAGCCAATGTCTATTTATGTATGCATCTCCATTTTTGAGTCCCGACCATTAACTTTATAACACTGTGATCCCTTGTAGAGAATCAGGGCTACATTAAAGGCTTTACTTGATATAATGGTACCGAGCTCTTATTCGCCCCTTTCACAAATTTTAACATTATTATGGGTGTGTGATATGTTTTCATAGAAAATATAACCAATATTTTCATGAAAATAAGTAGTTTTATCACTTATTTTATCGAAGTTTGGTTGGTGAGTAAAACATTTTTTCCAGAAAATATTTTTTGAAAAAATAATTTTTTATGCTACTCTTAGGGATGGCAAATGGGGCGGTGCCGGGCGGTTTTCAGCATTCTCGGGACGGAGCGGGTTACAATGTTTGCAGGGCGGGGCGGGTCCTAATTTTTAAAAAAAGAATTAACGCGGGGCGGGTCGCGGGTTTTTTAAAACCTAAATCTTGAACTAAAAGTCTAAAACGTACAGATCCTAAATCTTGAACTAAAACCATGAACTAAAACCCAATCAGCCCGTCGCCGGAGCGCTGTAGTGCCTCCCGTCAGCCCTCACGCACAGCGCACTCAGCCCGTTGCCGGAGTACCTCCCGTCAGCCCTCACCGACTCTCTTACAGCAAGCCATCTGCCTTTTGTAGCCATGGCAGTCTTGCCCATTTTCTGATGGTTTTTGGACAAATCTGAGCCTCATTTCTGTTAAACTTTGAATTCCTTCTACAATATATGGTGTTAGTTCGATAGTAGGCTAGTAGCTTGATTTGCTTGATGTTATACTGAATACTCTTGTATAATGGTAGTCTAGTTTCGAACTCAAAGATTTAAAAGATTGAGTCTTAATCATTCAATAAACAAGTATGGAGTCTCAACGCAAATACTTAGTTAACTGTGATATAGTTCAGTATGATAGATGAAAAGTATGGAGTCTCAACGCAAATACTTAGTTAGTCAATACCAACTTCACCTCTTGATTTTATCTTTATTTTTGTAGAAAAGTATGGAGTCTCAAGGCGAACAAAATCCAATGTGTTCATCTTCAAGTTCCTATTGATATTGAGAGTCAAGGGCTTATGCAGTCTGATGAAGTTAATATGGAAGTTGTTGATGAAACAGGTAAAAGAAAACTTAGTTCTGAAGCATGGAAACATTAAAAAGTGGTGAAAAAACCACAACCTACTTTTCACTAGGATTTTTCAAACTCTCCACTAAAATCACTGAGCCAAAAACTGAATTTACAAAACTCTTTGTAAACCTAGGATTAACTCTAATCCCTTTGTGGCAAACTAGCCTCTAGCTATTTGCGACAAACTCCAAGTTAGCTATAACTTGAACACTCAGTACCTATTACAAATGCTTCTAGATAAAACTAAAAATGTACAAATTGAAATTCCTACTACAAGTAAACTAGAATAAAAGACAACAGTTCGAACTGGTTCTTCTAGCTGGTCCAAGTAGCTTCAGAGTCGCACACTTAAATCTCACACGAACTGCTTGCAAAATTGCCTTGCTAATTTTGCTCTCAATTCTTGTTTTGCTTCTGCTTTTGTGCGTCACTATAAAATAAGAACAATCTTCAATCTATAGGATTAGTAGACAAGAGATGTTCTAGAGTTCTAATGCTACTCTTCCTTGGTGGAAGAGTTCTAGTTAATCTCAACTCCTCGAATCCTTCCTTATCTTTGATTCTGTTCTTACTGAATAAGGAGTCATTCTCCTTATTATTTTTCAATCTTTTCGATCAGGAGATATTTCTTTAATTCGCATATTTTGTTTATCTCCTGCATGTGCACCTCACGTGCCTTTAACTCTGCATGTGTCTATGTCTCCAGTGATGGACCTGGTTCAACTTGAGTTCCTTTGTCAATCTTCAAAACCATTCAGTTTTTTGGGCCAACAAATTTCCCCTTTTTGATGATGACAAACTCTTTGCTTAGGCTTGTAACCAACTTAATCCAACATTGACACTTTTTAGAGTATTAAGCATTTATAATAAAGAACCAGGTTTTTTAGGTTATAAATATCACATGTTCAGAATAGCACATAACCATTTTTCCCCCTTTTGGCATCATCGAAAAGTTGCAAAATTATGAAAGTCCCAGATTTTTAAGAATTACTTATGGCCACTGGGGAAACTGCAAGTTCAATCATGGAATAATTATCAATAGTAAACCAAGAATTCAATCTATCAAAGAAAATGAAACAATATTAAGAGCAAGAGCATCAAAATTCATTGATAGAAGCATTGTTCAACCACAATCCACAATCCACAAGAAGAAATAAAAACAGTTAACATCATGAGCAAAAAGAAACAAGAAAAATACCTAATCTGGGTCACTGAAAGTCGAAGACAGGCTGGACTACTAAGGCTGGGAAGGGGTGGAGGCTGAGTTTTTATCTTGGAGAAGAGATAGCATATCATTAAGAATCCCCTCATTCTTTCCCTTTTCTTTGGCAAGCTCAGTTTTGAGAGCATCTCTCTCATGTTCAACCTCAGCCAAGCGGTTCTTCCGCCTAAGTATTTCTGCATCCTTAGCCCCACCCTCCTGCACAAGTGCTCTGACTTTGCTGTTCACCGGAGTCTTCCTAGATAAACCAGGTTCATTGTCAAGAACATTGACAACATAGTCACATGCCAGAAGAGTATTTTACCAAAGTGATCCTTGGTTGTGGCCATTTCTGCCTTCTTTAGAGGCACCTTGTAGTGAACAAGTACAATTGTGAGGATGAATCCATAAGGAATGGCATGAGCCTTAGAACCGTTTACCACCCTGTCCAAGAGCTGGATGATGAAGTAAGGCCAGTTGATCTGCTTTCCACTGTCCAGGCACTCCATGAGAACTAAGTCCATGTAGTTGGCTATGTGCCTTCTCCCCTACCTTGGCAGTACACACTTGTTAATGAAATCAAACACCACCTTGTGAGGGGGCTTCATCTCACTTTTGTAGACTACCCTTGGTTCAACCTCCTCTTCATTGTCACAAAACCTTCTAGTGATTTGCAGAGCAGTAGGAAGAGAATCTAATCTGGGCCATTTCTTCCTGGTGTAATCATCATATCCATCAGACGGGATCCCAAGCACTTCTCCCAATTTTATGGCATCAAATGAAAATTTGGTCCCTTTCACTTGGCTAGAGATCCTGCCGTCCTTGATTACATCATTGGCCATGGACTCAACTATCTCACTTCTGGCCAGCCTCCCATTCAGATGAAGGACCATGTCCTTCTAGCCCTGCACCTCCAGCTTATCCATCGGGTAGACCATGCCAGATTCCTCCAGATCTTTCAGCAATCTCCCCTTCAAAATGGTGCACTTCCCAAACTTAGTCAAATTGTCCTGCTCTCTAGTAGTCTCTTCTTCTTCTTCAACACTCCAATCCTCATCTTCATCAATTTGAACTTTCTTTAACTTTACTGTAGACCTGGTTCTCTTGGCTACAATTGAGGGTGCAACAGACATAGATGCAGATTTCTTTGAAGAAGTCTTGGCTTTCTTTGGTTTGTGGTTCTGAACCTCAACCTCTGCCCTTCGATCATCTTGATGGACCATGTCCATTCTCCTCAATATCAACAACCTCTACAGGCTCAACAATTTTCTCTTTTCCCTTCTCAGCTCTCTTTCTCTTACTTTCCTTCAAAGCTTTTGTAACTCCTCCTCACTCTGCCTAAGTGCACTTCTTGTGGTTCTTCCTCTAGGATAAGGAGTTTCAGAACCAGCAGATGGAGTGACTTTTCTCTTCTTACTTGCTCCTGCAGTTTCATCCTCCTTAGTCTTTGGAGTTCTTTTCTTCTTGGTTTATATCTCTCTCCTAACTTCTTCATCAGATCTGCCAAGGTCTTCTCAATGGATAAACCAACTTCATCTGTGGATTTTCCTGGATTTACTAATCCCTCAGCCGTTTCTCTTGATTCATTTCTCCCTGACTTCTTGGCTTCCTCTTCTATTACTACTGTTTCAGTGGTCCCGATGTTAGATTCTGAAGAACCGACGGTTCTATTGGTGACCCATTCAAAAGAAGCCGGCCGCTTTGACTTTGATTAGCCAATCGAGTGCGGAGGGTGCTGTGCTCCTCTTCATTTGTTCCCGTTAATGACCACCGAGGTTGACAATAAGTTCTTTCAAAATTGACTATTTT
>ML361160.1:0-22036 GCA_005239505.1 Nicotiana paniculata | reverse complement strand
ATTTCGAAAAAATATTTACAAGTTTTACGCGCTCATTTTTTCTTGTTAAGCACGCGCGAGCCATGTAGAAAAATAGGTGTGTATTAGACACACTTTGGAAAGGTTGAGCGTGTCAGATAATTTTCGTGATCAGAAAGTGTGTAATAGAGATTTAGTCAATAGTTCAGGGGGTAACATATGTATTTTTCCACGGTATTATTTCCGCACTATATTCGAATATTTTACAAGAGAATACATTAAAAAGCTACAAGTTTCATCTACATTAATAATTTTCTAGAATAAATAGCATACCAACATGTCTGTAAACTAATCTGGAATACATCCAAATTGGTCTCGCCAGTATTTCAACAGTGGGAACAATCAACTACTTGATGAAAGTTTAAACGAACAACATTATTATTTAAAATACGATAAAAGATGAAAAAAAAATATAATTTTATATATTGTATACATCAAAATTAAGAGAAATTCTTAATTTTGCATTCTTAATGAGGCAATTTACTACTTCAAACAAAGAGAATAATACGCACTAAAACAAATACGAACATGATATAAATTGTAGCAATTCAATATAGTAGTTCAAATTATATTTTATTATAACTCGGTTAAATTGATGTTAACTGGTGATAAAATAATAAACATATGATAGAATTCTATATATAAAATATATATATATATATATATATATTTTATATATAGAATTCTATCATATGTTTATTATTTTATCACCAGTTAACATCAATTTAACCGAGNATATATATATATATATATATATATATATATATATATATATATATATATATATATATATATATAGAGGATTTTTATTTAAGGAAATGAGAGAAATATTTTTATATCATGTGTTAGTTTTCATAATGAAACAATATAAAAATTATAACAAATAATATTTAAGGCAATCGATTGATAGTTGAAAACTTATCACGGAAGAATAGAGTTTAAACCATATAGATTAAATTATTACATCAATTAAGTAGATAAGATATAGCCTTCTAGTACAGTCTGAACAAATCTCATTACTTAAATTAACTTTTGAGGTTTAACAAGCTATATTTTTTAAAATTACTTTTGAATATGAAAATATTTAGTATGAAATCGCCTTCAAATAGTATGGATAGATGAAAACCATTTAATTTTTATTTTCAAATTGCTTTAAGATAGTACGAGTAAAGGTGAAAATCTTTGAAAATATCGATACTTCTTTTTGTTGTTGTATTATTTAAAAATTAATTTTACTTTCTCTATGGAAACTTCTATTTGAATAAAACAAAACTAATAATTTTCCAAAATGAGAAAAAGGTTGGAAATGTGCATTTGCAATGCACAAACAGTCTAATCAACACATGCATAGTGCATTTAAAAGAGAGTTGTGGCTAGAGGAATATGAGGTTCACGTGTATCAAGATGGCATAATTTTGCATTTAATAAATGCAAACATAAAAGTTTTATGAAATGCTATATATGCCCTCGGTCAACCATATTTCCGTTTCTATATAATAAAAATAAGCTGAAAAAAGTAAGTGCTCCTTTACCTGATTTAAAATAGTTGATAAGTATTAAGTGCTCGTTTACGTGTATATTGTTTGCTGATGATATAGTTCTGATTGATGAGATGCGATGCGGCGTTAATGGGAGACTGGAGGTATGGAGGCAGACCCTGGAGTCTAAAGGTTTCAAGTTGAGTAGGACTAAGATGGAATATGTGGAATGTAAGTTCAATGACGTGACGGGAGAAGCGGATGTGGAAGTCAGGCTTGACTCACAGGTCATCCTCAAGAGAGGAAGTTTTAAGTACTTAGGGTCAATTATCCAGGGTGATGGGGAGATCGACGGGGATATTACGCACCGAATTGGGGTGGGGTGGATGAAATGGAGGTTAGCGTCTGGAGTCCTGTGTGACAAGAATGTGCCACCAAAACTCAAAGGTAAGTTCTATAGAGCAGTGGTTAGACCGGCCATGTTGCATGAGGTTGAGTGTTGGCAAGTCAATAATTCACATATCCAGAAGATGAAAGTAGCAGAAATGAGGATATTGAGATGGATGTGTGGGCGCACTAGGCTGGATAAGATTAGGAATGAAGATATTTGCGAGAGGGTGGGCGTGGCTCCGGTGGACGAAAAGATCTGGGAAGCGCGGCTTAGATGGTTCAGACACGTGCATAGGAGAGCCTAGATGCCTCGGTTAGGAGGTGTGAGCGGTTGGCTTTGGCAGGTACGAGAAGAGATAGAGGGCGGCCTAAGAAGTAATGGGCAAGGTGATCAGACAGGACATGACGCGACTCCAGATTTCTGAGGACATGGCTCTTGATAGGAATATGTGGAGATCGAGCATTAGAGTTGTAGGTTAAGGCATAGTCGAGCGGTTTTCCCCTTCGTCCCGGTTTTCCTCTTTGTACCGTTGAGTATGATAGTGTTTTTCTAGCCCTGCTAGCGATTTATGTTGTGTTTCACACTTTTGCATAATATTTGTGTTACTGCTTTTCCTTTTATTTGCTGTCTCGCACGTTGTTGTATTATTTTTCGGGTTTCGTTGTCACATTATCTCTGAGCTGAGGTCTTGTCACGACCCGAATTTCCCACCGTCGGGACCGTGATGGCGCCTAACATTGAACCCGCTAGGCAAGCCAACGTGAATATTCCATTTATATTATTCCTTTATTATTACCAAATAGCATGCAGAAAGACAACACTTACATAGATAGAAGTACAAAATGGAGCAAAGTATATAAGCTCAATGTATGCCTTTACGAACTTTCACAAAGAAAACCAATCCCAGATCTTTGGAGTCACAAACTCACGAAATGTCTATGAATAACACACATAACGGTCTAAATGAAATAAGTACATCTGTTTCTGAAGTAACTAGAACATAATACAAGAAAAGAAGTAGGAAAGGACGCCAAGGCCTGCGGACGCCTGCAGGACTACCTTGGGGTCTCCACTGGACTGAAGGCAGCAACCTCGATCTATGGTCCGTAAGGTCCTACACCAGGATCTGCACAAAAGTGCAGAGTGTAGCATCAGTAAAACCGACCCCATGTACTGAGTAAGTGCCGAGACTAACCTCGGTGAAGTAGTGACGAGGCTAGGACACAACAACCAAAGTCAACCTGTGCAGTTTAACAATATACGGACAAAAACATAATACAACGAGAAATAAAAAATTAAGCATAAGGGAAAATGGGAAATATGCTGGGGGAGTAAATATCAATTTATGAAAGTAACGAGGTAAGGCACCATTTAGATACAATTTAAGCAACGAAATAGAAATGCGAAAACAAGTGCACGGCATCACCCTTCGTGCTTTTACTCTCGTCCTCACCATCGGAATCAATATATTCGACACGGCATCACCCTTCGTGCTTTTACACTCTTTCTCACCCAAACACATCAAATAATGGCAATCCAACAAAGAACATTAACATAATAAATAGAAATAAACCATAACATCCCGGCAAGGGAGTCAATAGTAGAATTAATACCATCCCGGCAAGGGAAAACAACTATATCCAATCTCACTTAGTACATAAATTCACATGAAAATCTTCAACCGAAACCAATACTCAACACTGGTCAATATCAAGGAATTTCCACCACCATGGATAACAATAAAGTGAAACTCAAGTATTACATAACGAAAAACCACATAGATCACAATATTCGACTCACGGTCATGCTTGACACCAACGTATAGGTATTCGTCACCTCACCTATACGTTGAACACGATATGTACACATAAAAAATAGGACACAACACCTATTCCCTCAAGCTAAGGTTAAGCCAAACACTTACCTCAAATTCCACGACCAAACTCAAGCCTCGATTACCGCTTTCCCTTTTGAATTTGAATCCAATTCACTTGTATCTAGACATATTCAACTTAATAACATCAATAAATGCCAAACAATTCCATCCCAATGCTTAATTATAGGTTTTACATCATTCTTCCCAAAAAGTCAAAAATTGACCCCGGGCCCGCTTGGTCAAAACACGGGGTTCGGACCAAAACTCGATCACCCATTCACCCATGAGCCAGAATATGTAATTAGTTTCGAAATCCGACCTCAAACCAAGGTCTAAATTCCAATTATTCAAAAAGCCCTAACTCTACCAAAATCCCCAATTTCTATCCTTAAGAACATGATTTAGGCTTAGAAATCTAATGGGTGTTAATGAAAAATGAAGAAAATGAACACGAACCTATGATTGGGTGATGAAATTCCTCATAAAAAATCTCCCAAGGTCGGATTCAATGTAAGGAGATATGAAATTATGTCTATTTCCTGTTTTGATTCTGTTTTAAAACCCCTGGGCAGACCCTCTACGCGATTGCGAGGAGTCTGCCGTGATCGCGAAGAATTGTGGCCAAAGACCTACGCGATCGCGATAAGATTTTCGAGTTCGCGATGGTCTATCCCCCCTAGACCAACGCGTTCGCGGGCCTGGGACCGCATTCGCGAAGAACAACCTAAGGACTCCCCCAGCCCCCTCCAGTACACTACTCGATCGCGACCAATACCCTGCTATCGCGTAGAAGAAACCCTTCCCCAAGCTTGTGCACCGCGATCGCGTGGGTTGAACCGCGATCGCGAAGAGCAAATCCTAGGACACCAAAAACAGCAACCCACACCAAATTTTTTCTAAGCCCGAAACTCACCCGAGCTCTCGGGGCTCCAAACCAAACATGCACACTACCCCAAAAACATCCTACGGACTTGCTCGTGTGATCAAATCGCCAAATTAACATCTTAAACAACGAATTTAGCATAGAAATCAAAGAAAAATCTCAGAACTTTCAAAGTTTCAAATTTTACAAATACGAGTCCGAATCACGTCAAACGACCTCCGTTTCATACCAAATTTTACAAACACAAATCAAATATCATATTGAACCTGTACTGGGCTCCAAAACCAAAATACGGGCCCGATACCATAAATTTCAAATATAACCAAATTTCCGAAAACTCTTATATTTTCAGTAAATCAATTTCTTTCAAAAATTCATTTCTCGGGCTTGGGACCTCGGAATTCGATTTCGGGCATACGCCCAAGTCCCATATTTTTCTACGGACCCTCCGGGACCGTAGAATCACGGGTCCGGGTCCGTTTACCCAAAATACTGAGCGAAGTCAACTAAAATTCAATATTAAGTCCTATTTAGCATTTTTCTTAGTTTTTCACATAGAAGCTTCCCGGATATACGCCCGGGCTGCGCACGCAAAACGAGGTAAGATAAAAGGAGGTTTTTTTAAGGCCTCGGAACACAGTTTTTACTTATAAAACAAGGGATGACCTTTTGGTTCATCACATTCTCCACCTCTAAAACAACCGTCCATCCTCGAACGGACATAGAAAAGTACCTGAATCAGGGAAAAGATGGGGATAACGACTCCGCATATCGGACTCGGACTCCCAGGTAGCTGCCTCGGCAGGCTGACCTCTCCACTGGACACGAACTGAAGGATAACTCTTCGATCTCAACTGACAAACTTGCCATTCTAATATGGCTACCGGCTCCTCCTCATAGGTCAAATCCTTGTCCAACTGGACACTGCTGAAATCTAACACATGGGCTGGATCTCCGTGGTACTTCCGAAGCATAGACACATGAAACACCGGATGCACAGCTGATAAATTCGGTGGCAACGCAAGTCTGTAGGCCACCTCTCCCACTCTGTCAAGAATCTCAAATGGACCAATGAATCTAGGGCTTAGCTTGCTCTTATTCCCAAATCTCATCACGCCCTTCATGGGCGATACCCGAAGCAATACCCGCTCCCCAACCATGAATGCCAAATCACGAGCTCTGCGGTCGGCATAACTTTTATTCCTAGACTGATGTACGAAGTCTATCCTGAATGATCTTAACCTTATCCAAGGCATCCTGCACTAACTCCGTACCCATCAACCGAGCCTCTCCTGGCTTAAACCACCCAACCGGCGACCAACACCGCCTACCATATAATGCCTCATAAGGAGACATCTGAATGCTCAACTAATAGCTGTTGTTGTAGGCAAACTCAGCTAATGGAAAGAACTGATCCCAATAGCCTCCAAAGTTAATGTCACAGGCTCGCAGCATATCCTCCAAAATCTGAATAGTACGCTCGGACTGTCCGTATGAGGATGAAATGCTGTGCTCAACTCAACCCTCGTGTCCAACTCACGCTGAACTACCCTCCAGAAATGCGAGGTAAACTGCGTACCTCGGTAAGAAATAATAGAAACGGGCACACCATGAAGGCGAAAAATCTCCCTAATGTAGATATCTGCCAATCTCTCCGAAGAATAGTAAATTGCCACAAAGATGAAATACGCTGACTTGGTCAGTCTATCCACAATGACCCATATAGCATCGAACTTCCTCTGAGTCCGTGGGAGTCCAACAACAAAATCCATAGTGATACGCTCCCACTTCCACTCAGGAATCTCAATCTGCTGCATCAATCCACCAGGTCTCTGATGCTCGTACTTTACCTACGGACAATTCAATCACCGAGCTACATATGCCACAATATCCATCTTCATCCTCCTCCACCAATAATGCTGTCGCAAATCCTGGTACATCTTTGCGGTGCCCGGATGGATAGAATACAGGGAACTATGGGCCTCCTCTAATATCAACTCATGAAGTCCATCCACACTGGGTACACAAATACGACCCTGCATACGTAAAACTCCATCATCACCAACTGTAACCTGCTTGGCATCCCCGTACCGGACCGTATCCCTCAGGACACACAAATGAGGATCATCATACTACCAGTCTCGAATACGATCAAATAATGAAGAACGAGCCACTGTATAAGCTAGAAAACGGCCGTGCTCAGAAACATCCAATCTCATGAACCAATTGGCTAAAGCCTAAACATCCAAAGCAAGCGGTCTCTCTCCGACAGGAATGTAAGCAAGACTACCCATGCTGGATCACTTCCTACTCAAAGCATCGGCCACTACATTGGCCTTCTCCGGATGATATAAGATGGTGATATCATAGTCCTTCAACAGCTCCAACCATCTTCTCTGCCTCAAATTCAACTCCTTCTGCTTGAACAAATATTGCAAACTCTTGTGATCCGTGAACACCTCACAAGACACGCCATATAAATAATGCCTCCAAATCTTCAGCGCGTGAACAATGGCTGCTAACTCCAAATCATGAGCTGGATAATTCTTCTTGTGGATCTTCAACTGACGCGAAGCATATGCAATAACCTTGACATCCTACATCAACACTGCACCAAGTCCAACCCGATATGCATCATAATACACAGTATATGGCCCTGAACCTGTGGGCAAAACCAACACCGGTGCCGTGGTCAAGGCTACCTTGAGCTTCTGAAAGCTCGCCTCACACTCATCTGACCACCTAAACTGGGCACCCTTCTGAGTCAACCTGGTCATCGGGGCTGCAATAGATGAAAAGCCTTCCACAAACCAACGATGATAACCTGCTAAGCCTAAGAAGCTCCGAATCTCTATAGCTGACGTGGGCCTAGACCAATCCTTGACTGCTGAAATCTTCTTGGGATACACCTGGATACCCTCTGCCGATACAACATGGCCCAGGAATGCAATTGAACTCAACCAGAACTCGCACTTAGAAAACTTAGCGTACAACTAACTGTCCTTCAAAGTCTGAAGAACGACTCGAAGGTGCTTCTCGTGCTCCTCCCGGCTGCGGGAATAAATCAGAATATCATTAATGAAGACAATCACGAAGGAATCCAAATAAGGTCTGAACACTCGGTTCATCAAGTCCACAAAAGCTATTGGGGTATTTGTCAAACCGAATGACATCACTAAGAACTTATAATGCCCGTACCGAGTGCGAAAAGCTCTCTTAGGGACATCAGATGCCCTAATCCTCAACTGGTGGTAGCCGGATCTCAAATCAATCTTCGAAAATACCTTGGCACCCTGAAGCTGATCAAACAAATCATCAATTCGTGGAAATAGATACCTATTCTTGATGGTAACCTTGTTCAATGGTCGATAATATATACACATCCTCATCGACCCATCCTTCTTCTTAACAAACAACACCGGTGCACCCCAAGGCGAGACACTAGGCTTAATGAAGCCTCTATCAAGCAAATCCTGCAACTGTTCTTTCAACTCTGGCGGGGCCATACGATACGGCAGAATAGAAATGGGCTGAGTGCCCAAAGCCAAATCAATGCAAAAGTCAATATCCCTGTCGGGTGGCATACCCGGCAGGTCTGCAAGGAACACCTATGAAACTCACGGACTATGGGCACAGACTCCATAGAAGGAATCTCGGCACTAGAATCACGAACATAAGCCAAATAGGCCAAACACCCCTTCTCAACCATGCACCAAGACTTCATATATGAGATAACCCTGCTGGAAGAATGGCCAGGAGTCCCTCTCCACTCCAGTCGAGGCAACCCCGGCAATTCTAATGTCATGGACTTGGCATGACAGTCCAGTATGGCATGATAAGGCGACAACCAATCCATCCCCAAATTAACATCAAAATCTACCATATCCAGGAGCAGAAGATCTACATTGGTCTCAAGACCACCAATAACCACAACACACGAACGGTAGACATGATATACTACAATAGAATCACCTACTGGTGTAAACACACATACAGGAGCACTCAGAGAATCACGAGGCATAACCAAATAAGGAGCAAAATAAGATGACACATAGGAATATGTGGACCCTAGATCAAATAAAACTGAAGCATCCCTGCTGCAAACTGAAACCATACCTGTGATAACTGCATCGGAGGCCTCAGCCTCATGTCTGGGTGGAAAAGCATAACATTGGGGCTGGGCCCCACCAGTCTGAACTACATCCCTGGGACGACCTCCTACTGGCTGATCTCTACCTCTAGCCGCCTTTCCTCCACCTCTAACGGCATGACCTCCACCTCTAACACCTCGACCCCTACCTCTAGCTGGCTAAGCGGGCGGTGGAACACCTAGTACTGGAACCATGGCTGAGAACCCTATGCTGAGAAATGCTCGAGGCTCGAGGGAAAAACCTAGTAATGTGCCTCTGATCACCACAAGTATAACAAGCCCTCGGCTGAGGAGGCTGCTGACCCTGACGATATGGGTAACCACCCTGAAAACCCTGAATCGGCGGTGCACTAATAGGAGATGATGGTGCACTGTAGGGTAACTGATCAGATTACTGCATATGAGAACCACGACCACCTGGAGCACTGCGAGAAACCTGAAGTGTTGAATGAAACGGACTAGGAGGACGGCCCCTACCAAAAGAATCCCTGCCTCCAGATGAAGCGCCACTGAACCTGCCAAAATGAGGGGGCCTCTTGTCAGACCCTGACCACCCCTTGCAACAGAACCATCTCAACTCGTCTGGCCACATTGACTGCATCCTGGAAAGAAATCTCACTCCCTGTCTCCTTGGCCATATGCAACCTGATCGGCTGAGCTAGCCCCTCAATAAATCTCCTCACCCTCTCTCGTTTGGTGGGAAGTATCATAATAGCATGCCGGTCCAAGGTAACAAATCTGGTCTCGTACTGAGTGACAGTCATAGAGCCTTGCTGGAGACGCTCAAACTGCCTCCGTAGATCCTCTCCCTGAGTGATAGGAAGAAACTTCTCCAGAAATAGCTGAGTGAACTGGGCCGAAGTCAAGGCCGGTAATCCAACTGGTCTGGCCAAACAATAGTCTCTCCACCAAGTCTTGGCAGGACCTGACAGACGGAAGGTAGCAAAGTCGACCCCATTGGTCTCCACTATCCCCATGTTCTGTAGAACCTGGCAGCTATCCAAATAGTCCTGGGGATCCTCTGAAGATGCACCGCTACAAGTAGTAGTTAAAAGCTTGGTGAACCTGTCCAACCTCCACAAAGCATCAACGGACATAGTTGCTCCATCACCGGTCAGAGCCATAATACCTGGCTGAACTACCCCAGCTGGCTGAGCTACTGGAGTCTGAAACTGAGGAGCCAACTGCTTTGGAGTGCGAGTAGCGGGAGTCTGGGCTCCTCCCTCAGCCTGAGAGACAGCTGGTGCTGCAGGAAGCAAACCTGCCTGAGCGACACTCTCCATGAGACCCACTAGACGGACCAGAGCATCCTGGAGTACTGGGGTGGCAATGAACCCCTCGGGGACCTGAGCTGGCCCAACCGGGACTGTCTGGGTAGGAACCTCGTCAGAAAACTCTACCTGAGGCTCCGCCACTGGGGCTGCTGCTCTGGGCTGAGCTCTGCCCCTGCCTCGGTCTCTAGCACGACCCCGACCTCTCGTAGGAGCTGCAACTGGACGCTCGGGCTGCTGATCAGTGGATGAAGAAGCACGTGTTCTCGCCATCTGCGAGAGAATAGAATAGAAATTCAGTTAGCATTTAGAATTCAAATCGCACGACAGATAAAAATAGATGTGAAGTCATTCCTAAACTCTGCAGCCTCTGGGGGATAAGTACAGACGTCTCCATACCGATCCCTCAGAGTCTACTAAGCTTGTCCGTGAATTTGTGAGACCTAGGAAACCTAGTGCTCTGATACTACCTTGTCATGACCCGAATTTCCCACCGTCGGGACCGTGATGGCGCCTAACGTTGAACCCGCTAGGCAAGCCAACGTGAATACTCCATTGATATTATTCCTTTATTATTACCAAATAACATGCGAAAAGACAACACTTACATAGATAGAAGTACAAAATGGAGCAAAGTATATAAGCTCAATGTATGCCTTTACGAACTTTCACAAAGAAAACCAATCCCAGAACTTTGGAGTCACAAACTCACGAACTATCTATGAATAATACACATAACGGTCTGAATGAAATAAGTACATCTGTTTCTGAAGTAAGTAGAATAGAATACAAGAAAAGAAGTAGGAAAGGACGCCAAGGCCTGCGGACGCCTGCAGGACTACCTCGGGGTCTCCACTGGACTGAAGGCAGCAACCTCGATCTATGGTCCATAAGGTCCTACACCAGGATCTTCAAAAAAGTGTAGAGTGTAGCATCGGTACAACCGACCCCATATACTGAGTAAGTGTCGAGCCTAACCTGCAAAGTGGTGACGAGGCTAGGACACGACAACCAAAGTCAACCTGTGCAGTTTAACAGTATACGGAGAAAAAAAATAATACAATGATAAATAGACAGTTAAGCATAAGGGAAACGGGGACACATTCTGAGGGGAGGAAATATCATTTATGAAAGTAACGAGGTAAGGCACAATTTAGATATCAATTTAAGCAACGGAATAGAAATGCAAAAACAAGTGCACGACATCACCTTCGTGCTTTTACTCTCGTCCTCACCATCGGAATCAATATATTTGGCACGACATCACCCTTCGTGCTTTTACCTCACATTATCATGGCACGGCATTATCCTTCGTACATTATCTCTCATATCATGGCACGGCATCACCCTTCGTGCTTTTAAAATCACAATATCAGCACGACATCACCCTTCGTGCATTATCATTCACTCAAAATCTCACGCACGGCATCACCCTTCGTGATTTTACTCTCTTTATCACCCAAACACATCAAATAACGGCAATCCAACAAAGAACATTAACGGAATAAACAGAAATAAACCATAACATCCTGGCAAGGGAGTCAACAGTAGAATTAATACCATCCCAGCAAGGGAAAACAACTATATCCAATCTCACTTAGTACATAACTTCACGTGAAAATCTTCAACCGAAACCAATACTCAACACTGTTCAATATCAAGTGATTTCCACCAACATGGATAACAAAAAAGTGAAACTCAAGTATTACTTAACGAAAAACCACATAGATCACAATATTCGACTCACGGGCATGCTTGACACCAACGTATAGGTATTCGTCACCTCACCTATACGTTGAACACGATATGTACACATAGAAAATAGGACACAACGCCTATTCCCTCAAGCTAAGGTTAAGCCAAACACTTACCTCAAATTCCACGACCAAACTCAAGCCTCGATTACCGCTTTCCCTTTTGAATTTGAATCCAATTCACTTGTATCTACACATATTCAACTTAATAACATCAATAAATGCCAAAAAATTCCATCCCAATGCTTAATTATAGGTTTTACATCATTCTTCCCAAAAAGTCAAAAATCGACCCCGGGCCCGCTTGGTCAAAACACGGGGTTCGGACCAAAACCCGATCACCCTTTCACCCACGAGCCAGAATATGTAATTAGTTTCGAAATCCGACCTCAAACCAAGGTCTAAATTCCAATTATTCAAAAAGCCCTAACTCTACCAAAATCCCCAATTTTCTACCCTTAAGAACATAATTTAGGCTTAGAAATCTAATGGGTGTTAATGAAAAATGAAGAAAATGAACACGAACCTATGATTTGGTGATGAAATTCCTCTTCAGAAATAGCCCAAGGTCGGATTCAATGTAAGGAGATATGAAATTATGGCTATTTCCCATTTTGATTCTGTTTTAAAACCCCTGGGCAGACCCTCTACGCGATCGTGAGGAGTCTGCCGCGATCACGGAGAATTGTGGCCAAAGACCTACGCGACCGCGATAAGCTGTTCGCGTTCGCGATGGTCTATCCCACCCTGACCACCGCGTTCGCGAAGAACAACCTAAGGACTCCCCCAGCCCCCCTCCAGTACACTACACGATCGCGACCAAGACCTTACGATCGCGTAGAAGAAACCCTTCCCCAGCTCAACTTGTGCACCGCGATTGCGTGGGTTGAACCGCGATTGCGAAGAGCAAATCCTAGGACACCAGAAACAGCAACTCACACCAGATTGTTTCTAAGCCCGAAACACCCCGATGCCTATCCGAAACTCACCCGAGTCCTCGGGGCTCCAAACTAAACATGCACACTACCCTAAAAACATCCTACGGACTTATTCGTGCGATTAAATCGCCAAATTAACATCTTAAACAACGAATTTAGCATAGAAATCAAAGAAAAATCTCAAAACTTTCAAAATTTTATAAATACGGGTCCGAATCACGTCAAACGATCTCCGTTTCATACCACATTTTACAGACACAACTCAAATATCATATTGAACATGTACTGAGCTCCAGAACCAAAATACGGGCCCGATACCATAAATTTCGAATATAACCAAATTTCCAAAAACTCTTATATTTTCAGTAAATCAATTTCTTTCAAAAATTCATTTCTCGGGCTTGGGACCTCGGAATTCGATTCCGGGCATACGCCCAAGTCCCATATTTTCCTACGGACCTTCCGAGACCGTCGAATCACGGGTCCGGGTCTGTTTACCCAAAATGCTGACCGAAGTCAACTTAAATTCAATATTAAGGCCAATTTAGCATTTTTCTCAGTTTTCACATAGAAGCTTCCCGGATATACGCCCGGGCTGCGCATGCAAAATAAGGTGAGATAAAAGGAGGTTTTTTTTAAGGCCTCGAAACACAATTTTGACTTATAAATCAAGGGATGACCTTTTGGGTCATCACAGGTCTCCCGAAAACAGTCTCTCTATCCTCTCCGGGGTAGGGGTAAGGTCTGTGTATATTATACCCTCCCCAGACCCCACTGATGAAATTTTACAGGGTTGTTGTTGTATTTTGATAAAAAAATATTGATAAGCACGTTTTTCTATTAAAATAACTAAAATAGCCTTAAAGCTGTTTATATATTTTTTATTCACAAACCTAAGAGATATGTAAAAACGAAACAATAATTTGGACCAAAGTGTTGCAAAACATCTCCTACTCAAATCCTACCAGTTACAATAGTGATTAAACATAACATTACTTTCCTAATCATCTGGGATATATAGGTTCCCAAGTGTGTCATCTTCTTCATATGATAAACCTCATGTGCAATCAGTTTCACAATTGTATCTGCAGTCCTTGCTTCTTTTGATCAAATGCTTGCATTGAACAATTGACAGTCTTTTGATACTTAGAGGAACGAACTCATAGGAAGCTCACCTTTAGTAAATCCCAGGTGATCAAATATGAGGTGTTGTATTTTACGGTTAACATCACCTAACTAATTCAGAAGCATTAGACAAGTTTTAGTTGTTGCATTATTATGAGCAAACGGCCATTCTTCATGACACTTGGATTGATAGCAGGTAGTGACCCAGATGCTGATACCAAAAGCTTTTTATAAAATTCTAGTATTTCCCACTGCAGTTCCTCTTGTAGAAGTGATCCTGTTTTGATCCAGTCTATTCTTGATGGTTCTATAGAAGTACTTTGTATTGGAATATCCTAGCTTGCTTGAGCCATTGGACTCTTCATCTTTGTTTAAGAATACTTTCTTCCACCATTACTCATTTCTCCAACTGACTTTTCAGATTCTTATTACTACTATTTAGCTCCTCCTCATGATCACGTTCCTCAATTTCCTGAGTTGATTTCTGATTGTTTTGATTTTCTTTGACACATAATGAACCCATTGGAGTGGAGAACACAAACTACGCTTGGGTGAGGCTTTCAACTAGTTTTTCTTTTCTTCTCTTCTCTTCCTTTAATCTCATAATTTATTAGTTCTAGAGTTTTGAGTGCTACGTGCACGTTGTAGTTTGAAGCTTGAATTGTTCTTGTTATTTTATCATATTGGTTTATTTATTCAACCATGTACTTAATCATTTGATTGCTTGATCACCTATTGAATACTATCAACAAATCTAGAATTGAACTTGGGAGAGGGAATTTTAGATTGCATATAAGATTGAGTAGAGCGAGATCTTGAACTTGAGTATCGGGAACAAATTTGCTGTTAGGATAGGGATATACCTAATCACCTTGCTTGGTTACTATATGGGAATTATTAATGTGTTCTTGTTAATCCTAATTCCACAGGAATATAGACGTTAGGTTAGTTTGAATAGACGAGTAGTACTTCGGGAGAATACTACAAGTAATATTAACTCTGTCAATCAATAAACTAGATAAACTAATTAGACAATTTAAGTGGAAGGTTTAACTCTGTCAATCAATAAACTAGATAAACTAATTAGACAATTTAAGTGGAAGGTTCAACGGGATTGTTAGTTAACCCATAGCTCTAGAATATCGTCCCTCAATGAATTTGTCTTTAATATTGTCAACTTGCTTTCTTTAATTTCTTAGCTTACTACTCTAGATTAGTTTTAGGTTACTATTCATACTTTAGAAGATCGCCTGTATAGATTAATTGTCAAGTTTAATTTAGTAAATAGTTAATCGCAAGTCTCTGTGGGTACGATATCTGGACTTACAATACTATATTACTTGCCGACCACGTATATTTGCGTGTGTGTTTGGGTGCTACAAGTTTTTGGCACCATTACTGGGGACTTAGAATTTAACTATTTTACTATATTAGATTTTTATTTTTTATATATTCAAATTTTTAATTTTAGTTTAGTTTAGTGTAGTTAGTATTACATTTTTTAAATGGCATCTTTGAAAGAAAAGTGGTGGAATGGTAAGTATTCTGGTTTTTGTAATCCTTGTCCATATCGTAAAGGACCTTACTTGTGGCAACAATGTAAAAATTATTCCCAGGACCAAGTTATATGCACCATCTCAATAATATACTATTTGTGGTGGTAATTGAAATAATTTCCCTAAGTGTTGTTATCCTACTCCAATCCCTTCTTATAATGATTCTAATAATTCTTTTGAGTTTGACATGAGTAATGAATTGGATAATATGGAATATGATGTCAACATTCTTGATATACACAGGAAATTATTAGAGGAATATGGAGGTTTTCTTGAGAAAATTACGAATGAGATGCAACACTTTATAGGAGGAAGAGCTGAATTGGAACAAGAGACGACAAATTTGGCAATTCTATTCATGACTTGGAGGCTCAATTGAGTGAAAATGTTTATTCATGTAACTCCTTACAATTTAGTGATGAGTTGTGTGAAGCTTAAAAAGATCTTCTAGGTCAGATTGAGGAGTTAAAACAAGATTACCAATTATTAGACCATGTTCTTGTTGATGATGTCGAGGTTGAGGGAGTATATATTATTGAGGATGTAAAAAATAAGGCAGTTTTGGAGTTGGAGCGGATTGGACCTCATTCTAAACACTTTTCAACATTTTATTTGGTTGGGCACACGAGAATTGTTCCATTCGAGCATATGGAGGAGTCAATGGATGAGGAACAAAGTGCATATATTTTGAAATTTGCAACACCAAGAAGACAAAATGGCATACCCCACTTAAAGGCCAAGAAGTGCAAGATGCGATATCTATTGCTTGATTCCTTTATTTTCACACCACCGCCCAGGAACGTGACAATAAAATTGATGCAAAATTGGGGGCGCAATTCATATCCTCAAAGTGGAAGAAAAATGGTGAAAGTGATGGCGTCGTGCCGTGACGTTAAATCAAGAGCTTATTGGGAGGCAACCAACTCTACTGTTTCTTTTTATTTTTTTAATTCTTTTTTTGTGTTATTTTTGTAGTGTTGTTTTTGTGTTTTGTAGGAGTAGGAGCATGAAATCAAATTTAGTAGGCGTATGCATACGCGAGCAAGTGGTTGAAACTAAGTGTGAAGTACCCGCACAAAGGATCGTACTTGGGAGAAGTTTGAGTATTCCACTGCTAATGCTTCGCCCTATGTCCTACCAGAGAGTTTTTCTTTAGACCTCACTTTTTTCGTTGTTTTATATGCATTGAGGAAACTGCATAAATTAAGTGTGGGGTGAGTATTCTCTGGATCATGTATATAGTAGGTTATTGCTAGTTAGTATTTTTTTTAAGTTGTAGTAATTTTTGGCTTAGCTTCTTATTTTTTTTAGTTGTAGTTACCCTAGTTGGAAAAAAAATATAAAATACGAAAAAACAAAAAAGAAAAAATTTAGACTTTTCCCGACGATGGATCTCCCGGACAGTTTTCTTGAGGGATTAAAGTCTGAACAAAGAAGAAATTTGAAAAATAGAAAAAAACAAAAAATATGCCTTTTAGTTTTCCCTGTGATTTTTTTCTTTGCGACTTGGTTCTTTTTCATGAGATATAGTTTGAATCGGATAGTAATTTTTTTAATATTATTATTTAGAGTAAACTAGGAATTTAAGAAATAAAATGAGGAAGATTGATGAACTTAGGCTCCCTTGGCTTGTTTGATAGTAGAATATATAGGCTTTGGCAAGTGTAGTATCTTTCACATGTGTTTGAAGTTGAGCATGGTGCTTTTATATATTGGATAGCATGTCTTGTGACGCCTATGTCTCTTTTACTTGACTATTGTTCACTTTGTGCTTAATGCTTAATATCTTGTGGCTCCGTGAATACTTGCATTGTTTGAGAGTCGGAATAAGACCGTCCTTAGTGAGTCATGTGCCATGTGTGCAGTGAGATTTTATGTAGTCCATGTTATTGTGATTGAGTCTAGAACTTGCCCGGTATGTCAGTTGAAGCGAAATTTTAGGTGATGCTCGATTTAAAAAATAGTTTTAGGATTTCTTTAATCTTTTTGAGCTTAATTCTTATCACAAATAAAATCTATCCCTAGTAAACCCTTTTGAGCATGTAAACCTTTTATTTGGCACATACATTACAAGTATATACTTTTATTCTTAATTGACATTATTTTGATCATGTTACCTCTGAAAGCACTTTAATTGTGAAATGAGCGCTAGAAGAAGTAAGGACTGAGTGTGGGTTGGCTTTCCAGTGGAACCAATGAAATAAAGAAAGGTACACTTATTTTGTAAAATAATACACCACTAGCGGAAATTGAAAAGGAAAAAACAATTGTAGAAAATAAAAGAGAAGAAAAGAGAAGGAAAAATATAGGTGAAAAAATTGTTGTCTCATTCTTGCTAGTGGGGTATAAAGTAAATTAATGCTTAAAAAAAGAGGAAATAATTTTGGGGAGTGATCTTGTTTGTGATATTGAAGTGGATTGAAGAATTTGCGCTTAAAATTTGTTATGTGATGTGTTAAAGTGCTTCGGACGATGAACCACTATCCTAAATATATCTTACCCTTCCCGTAGCCCTTTACAACTATATAAAGTCCTAATTGATTTTAGAATTATAGAATAATGGGAAGAACTTGAGTATCTATGCGATTTGACATGTTTTATATCGGCGCTTAGAGCTTCAGTATTTGCGCTGAGTACTTTCTTCTTGATTCTTGTGACTATATATCTCAAAAATATATGTTACTTTCTTTTGACGCTTGGGCTCATATTTTGACTCTTGTTATGTACTTCCTATGTCGTTGTGTTATGTAATGAGTATGCTTAGTTGCCTTAACTTGAGAGCCGGGTCTGAGCCGTTCTGAGTGAGTCATGTGCATTGTGTTAGGTGAGATTTTTGGTTGTACTGTATACCGTTTCTTACTAATCTAGACCCGTGTGAGAGTTACAGTGAAATAAGTAAGTTTTGTGAGTCTAGAAAATAACATAGACAATTTATTATTGACCTTTGAGCTACTTGCCTACTAGTGGTAATATTATATGTTGTTAGCCTATTTGAGCCTGTAAACCTTTTCTTTAGTACCCACGTTACAAGCTAAATCCCCTTTGTTCTTAATTAAATCTTTTTGAACTTTTACCTACGAAAGCACTTAAGTCGCTGGAAGAGTAAGGAATGAGATTGTGTAGTTTTTGAATGGAATACTAAAAAGGGAAAAATATGAACATATGTATTGAGAGATCCACTAGTTGAAAATACCAACTTATGGAGGGTGCTGAAAAGATGTTAACAAGAAAAAAAATATTATATACAAGAATACCAAAAATAAAAGAAAAAAATCTATACCCCTCTAATTCACTTTGATCCGGGCTAGTGATCATGTAGAAGTGCTTAAGGACAGGCGAGTTATGTATGATTTTGTAGCAGTATGTTGAGTGATCATAAAGAGTATATGCTTAAAAGTTAGCGTATTGTATTAACACTGGTTAGGAGGCTTAGTCACTACTATCCATATCAACCCTATTCATCCCTTAGCCTACATTACAACCTATAAAGACCTAATTGATATTAGATTTTGCGAACCTAAATTAGTAGAGACTTACACTACGGGCAAGCCTATGATACGGACTTTAAGGGCACGTGAGTTTTTTGCTAGAGTGAGCGAATACTTTCGGGTGAGTCCATAAATTATGCTTGAATTCATATTTAAGTGAGTAGACTGATTACTATCTTTGGTTTATTGGTGAGGGCAGGTGATTTGTAATGGATCGGTAAGGGCCTCAGATCTTTGATTGCAATAAGAAGCGAGTCATAGAGAGGAATCAATTGAAGTCATCTTTTGAGGCTAGGATAGTAGAAAGGGGCACGTAAATATTTTAAATAATCTTGGCATGGGTCTAAACTTGAGGAAAGATGTATATAGCTCATATTTTGGGTTCTAAGTGTTGGTATAAACCATTTGTTATTGGTGTGATGCTTGAGTAGGCTTGAAATTGTGTTACTTTCTTATGTGCTTAATATTAGGTTGCTTGAGGACGAGCAAGAGTTTGAGTGTGGGATGGTGATAAAGGGTTGCAAGTTTTGAGCACGTTTGCGTATCATTTATTGTGTGAGTTGCGGGAGTTCACACTGCTTTGAAGTGAAAATATGATCATTATGTGTTCCTTATGTGTAAGCATGAGCTTGCATGAAAAAAATCAAATAGGAGAAAATTGATGAAAAAAGAACTGAAAAGAAAAGTTCGGGACAATGAAGCGAGATTCACGTTGCCAGACCGGGATCGAAGCAGAAGAAAATAACAATTGGGAGTGGTCTGGGTCACGCGTCTGGACGCCCTCAACTTCTCCAATCCGTAATAGAAGAGGTCAAGTTCGCCCCATACAAGCACTAATGGTTATAAATACATCCTAAAACGTCCTTTTGAAGGGTGGACACTACTTTGGAGAGCGAGAAGACTTTGGAGAGGAAAGAACACGTTTGGAGCAAGGGAAAAGGATTCAACTTCACATGTTTTCCTCTTTGTTCCTACTTTTCTATTATTATGAATTCTAATGTTGTAGTTTTACATACTAGCATGAGTAGCCAAATTCTTTTATCTAGGATAAATTCTTGTTACATTTTTATATAATTGAGTCATTGAATTTCTTTACTTGTTCAACTACGTGCTTATTTCAGTTGATTGAATAACCATCGATTGATTATATCTATTAATTATGTATTGCTTGGGAAAAAAGGGTACATATTTAGGTGGTTGAACAATGTCACTTCTAATGTATGTGAGGAATCAATATGGTGGGTTTAGGAATACTAAAGCTTTGACATGGTCATATTGAGTGGTAAGATAATGTTAGCTAGCGTTGTACGGGAGAATATATCTAATAAACTGTTATAATTGCTCGAGAGAGAATTACCCATCTGAAGTGTTCATGATCAGCAAAGAATACGTAGGCGAAATTATAGAAGACATAGCGGGAAGGATTTCGATAATTGAAAAAATCATAACTCTAGGTCTCCTTACTTTTCCTCCAACTTCATCCTTGTTAGTTGACAATTTTAAGTATTTATTAGTTAATTAGTTAGAAATAAAAATCTTAATTTTTATAATTTAGAAAATTGTTCAAACTTGTTTTCTTAGTGATAACAAACAATTGTAGCTAAATCTTAGTTCTCTCAGGATTCGACTCTGGACTCATGGAATAGATTATATTTGGCGATCGTTTATCCTTTTTAGAATTAGAATTAGGCATGATCATGTTAGAAAATACATTGCATGGATTATACAAGAATAATAATATGGATAAAATATTAAGATTGTTGGTCAAACCAAAAAGTACTTATAAGGTGTAAAACAATAAGTTTGGGGTGACAAACGTATAAGCTTATAAGATGTAAAATATTTACTAAACACGTATATAAATCAAAAAATATTTATAAGTGTAAGAAACTAAGCTTAAAGCATAAAACAAGAAAATAGATAAGATATATAGAGAGAAAGAGAGGAGAGATTCTTATTTCTTCCATGTATTCAAGTGTATACAATATCACTTCTCATCCTCTATTTATAGTATTACATAGAGGTATATAAAAGAATTTCATAAACATGACATTAAACATTTGAGATCATGGAGGAATACCATAGGGAGGTTATGTAGGTATGGGAGTTACAATCATAATGGTAAGAAGTAGTGGGAGGTTAATGGAGATGATGGAGAAGAGTAGTGGGTATTACTCTTTTATGAGTTATGGACATCCATCATTAGATAATTATTTATAACACTCTCCATTGGATATCCGTAGATAATGTGCCTTATTAAAACCTTACTAAGAAAAAATCCTGTGGAAAAAAAATCTTAGTGAAGGAAAAAGAGTATACATATCATGTAATACGCATTATTTGCTGCCTCGTTAAAAACCTTGCCAGAAAAACCTAGTGGGATAAAATCTTAGCTAAGGGAAAAAGAATACAATGCATATTTGCCTCCCCTGATGAAAACATCATTTTATTTTTTGGAGACGACGAATTCCAAGCTAGACAACATCTATAATGTTGAGACAGTCTATGCCTTAGTGAATTATTCCGCCAAATTATCACTTGAACGAATTTGTTGAACATCTATTTCATCATTCTGTTGAATATTGTGTCTGACAAAGAACTTTGATGAAATATATGATTTATTGTCTCTCGTTCAATATATCCTTCTTTCAATTGAGATAAACAAATATCATCACCTTCACTATTATTGGAATCTTCTCTTCAAAGAAAAGTCACACATCTATTTTGTGTTGAGTCACTTGCTTTATCAGTTGCTGGTATATTGACATGACTTGGATAAGTATCAATAATTGATTACCTTGTGAAATAATAATATGTCAGTACTCTCACATACAAATAGATTGTTTGAAGAACGAGCTTCATAAAAGCCTGCATTTTCATAACCAACAAAATCTTGACACTATTTGTTAGAATAAACAAATCTATATCAAGGATTCCTTTTGCAACATAATCTTAATAGCATTTTGTATCTTTATATACGAATTAAACTATATCTTGCTAGCATATTGTTATATTCATGGTTCTAGCAAGATACATATTGCATCTTGTACGCCATGATTGCTTTAATCCACATAAGGATTTGCTAAATCTTTATTTAGTGAATTTCGT